>JAJIBD010009040.1:0-67876 GCA_021461705.1 Cryptotis parvus | reverse complement strand
CTCTGCATCTCTCTCCCTCTTCTTTTACACATTGTGGCTAGCCCTGCAGATATTTAGCATTTATCACTTAAGTCTCTTTGTGTATATTCAATGGTGAGTTTTAGTCTGCCATTACCATTTCCCACACTTAGTAAAACATTGGTATCTATTTATATACTATTAATGAATGCAGTCATTCTATATCTGTCGTTTTTCCTTCTGACTAATTTCACTCAGCATGATAGTCCCGATGTCCATCCATTTGCAGGTAAATTTCATAACTATGGGCAATTTTAATAGGCAAAAAGAATAGAGTGGTACAGGTCAGAAGTGACAGATGCTATAGAAATGGTGGTAAATGATTTTCTGCCATTTGAGATTGTAATGCAGTCTCTGTAACTTATAGCACCTATTCTAGACACTTAAAGAATAGGAATTAATCTATGGTATTTACACATGCAGTTTAGAATGGAATTTTTTGGTCCGATTTCAATCGTTGAGCCCTTTCTTCTACTTCATAAGTATCACAAATTATAAGATGAATATAGAAAAAGAGAAAATGTCTAGAAAATATAGTAAAAAAGAAAAGTCTATTCTGAATAACCTCAGGGAGTCAGATTTTAGCATGCACACTGCCCTTATTCCCAAACCTTTAAAAATAAATCTACCAGCACAGAAAGGGAAAACAGTTTAGTGTCCAGCAAGAAGATGATGGGAAATAATAGGGGTTGGGTGCATGGGGGAAGGGCCCCGGGTATGTTGGTGACATAGAGGAGAGGTATAGCAATATTACTGCAGAGACAATGAGACCGAAAGCAGTAGCTCCAAACCACAACTCATCATAAACATGTATCTGGTAAGGAGGCAGGGTGGTAGCTGGTGACAAGGTAAGAAGGAGACTGGGAACACTAGTGGAGGGTAGTTGACACTAATAGTGTGATTGTTACTTGGATCATAGTATGCTAAATCTCAACTATGAAAGACTTCATAAATCATAGCGTCCGAATAAAAATTAAAATAAACAATAACTTGCAGAGGAATTCAAATCCTTCTCCATCCGAATCATAGTTCTTTGAGGATTTTATCCTCTGTGGGAAACAGCAGGGAAGCAAAAAAATGTACTCTGGAATGTAATTTTTCCCAGCTGAGTGTTAAATTGATCAGTGTTTTGAGTAAATTCCAGTAGATGGAGTGAGAGAGTAGGAAGCAGCAGCCTTTTGCAGGGTGCATTTTGAAATAAAGCAGTTGTGTTTTCAACGATTCAGAGTCTGTGATTTCTGGCAAGACATTTAGCAGAGGAGAAGAGCAGACAGTTTTATAGCCTCTGTCACTCCTCTTGGCAGAGTCAGAAGACCCTCTGGTCTATTGGACTTAAGGATTCCTTTCTTCTAGAAATATTTGATGGCAGCCAAGTGATTGCATGTTCCAAGACCCTTGAAAAGAACTCTCCTGCGTCACTCAGATGGTCTTATGTGCTAGAGGGCCTTCCAGCTCTGTGACTAATGGCAGGCAGCTAGACTGAATTCTGTAGAGCTCTTCTGCTTTTGCCAAAGGAAGCTACTAGAGCATTTTGATGCTTTTAAAGGCTACCATCATGAATAAACAAAAAACATGACTCAAATAAGACAGAGAAGTAATATTTTTGTAAGTAATAACTAAGTGCTATAACATCCAATAATATATCTTAGAGATTTATTCTCTGTTCTTCAATTAACAACATTTTGGAATGTTGTTATTTGAATGAGAGAACAACATAATAGGGAATTGTATAATTTGAGCTTAAGCCATTGTCCAAGTGAATGTGTTATAAATTCAGGCTGGTGACCTATATAATGAGGAAATTGCATTGCACTGAAAAGCTTTCCCCTTCCGATCTCATCAAATTATCAAGACCAATGCAACAGCCACTATGAATTTCAATGACTATTCTGATACACTATTTGGAACCAAAAACCTGGGACTGTAAATAATGGTACATGTGATATATTAGATATATTAGATATAGTATCTAACCAAATATATACATACATTCGTGCATCTTTATTCCATTTTACCCCTCTAATATATGTTTAATAGTTCCAAAAAATACTATTTATTGAAAATCTGTTTAGATATTTTACTATTTGCCAGGTCATAACATACATTTAAGTCATATTCTTGTCCTTTGTTGCCACATGTGGGGAAGTTTCCAAGGAGTGACTTTGGCCAGAGGTCCAATTTGAGGGTCCAAGAATTAGTTATGGCTGGCCAAATGTTTAAACATCTGCCATATATATATATATATATATATATATATATATATATATATATATATATCTGGGCTCCTCCAACTCTGCCCTTCATCTATTGTCACTTTCTACATATAAAGTCACCTTTTAGTATGTAGCCCTTCCTCTCGAGGTATTGCAGGTGTGGCTGCAGTGCCTGGCTGCGTAGGCAGGTTGCAGACAGGAGACAGACTTATCTACACCCCCATGGGCCCTGGATGGTTGATGGTCTGACAGAGAAAAAGTCTGGGCCCCTGGAATGAGCCCAGAGCCAAGGCAGAGGCTGGCAGGCTACCTGTGGTATATTTGATATGCCTAAAGGAGTAACAGTAATGAACCTCATTCCCAACAAATGAGCAATGGGAAGACAAGTGATACAAGACAAGTGATAATTAGTATGTAGCATATAGATTATTTTAGGTTTCTTTTCAAAATGATAAAATATAGTTTATTACTCACAGCAAATAGTGCAATTAAAATAAGTTACAGGTGATTCAATTCATTTGTTAGTGACTATTTCATAAGTGTCATGAAAGAATATAGAAAAGAGAACAAGCTTCCTTTCCTAAAAGAGCACTTGATTTACAATAGAAGCAAGGCCATGTCAGTGAATGCAATCCAGAATTCTCACTGTCATATTCAGGATAGGAAGATATGAATAAGGCATTAATAAAGAAAACACACGTGCTTGAGAATATAAAGAAAGGTATTTTCATCAGAGTGATGTTTGTTCTAAAAACTTAAGGATTAAAGTAAACTATCAGACAGGAAAATGAAAGATATTAATGACCATGAAAGATGTATACATGATAATTAAGCAATAATCACTTTGTGGAAGCTAAGTGATTTAGAGCACTGGCTAAATGGGGCAGAAAGAAGAAAATTAAATGGAAAATACCAAGGGGATGAAAACTATGAAAGACAAACACAAATATCTGGAATCTGGCTTAATTCATCTTTGCCCAATAGAAATCTCTGCATTGATGGATATGTTTTATAATCTACACTGTCTAATATAGCAAACACTAGTAATGTAATTGCTTAGCAGCAAACTGTAACAAGTATGATTGAGCAATTCAATTTTTGTATGCTTAATTTAAATGGTAGATTCAAATAACTGCATGTGAATGGGAGCCACTGCTTTGAACATGCACATTTTAATAATGGAAACTATTGAAAACTTATAATTAGTGGGACTGAGTAACTGAATTAAAAATTGATGCAAAAATATACTGATTGTAATGGTTCTATAAGATTACAGCACATTTAAATGTATCTCTTTTAATTATCACCACATATTAACTTGGATTTCTGTTCATTTGTATCAATACAGCAATTGCAACTGTCCATGAACTAATGCAAGAATGCTTTTTAGGGAGTTAGTGAATAATTGTATGGAAAATAACAGATGTGCCCTTTTATGTTCTTTTCATTTACCTAAATGGAGTGAAAAAAAATATTGGCAAGAAATAATTTTCACCATGCTAAGAAATTCCTGTTATGAAGAAACTATTGTCACTCACTATAGATCTTCCAAGATCATTTTGAAAGCACTGTTTATTGAAGGCATAGAATTTGTGTTTGAATTATAAGAGATAAATTCTAATTAGAATATAGGCTCTGAATGATCTGACACGTCAATCTCTGGCAACTGTCAAGGTTGCCTTGTTTGTACTTCCTCAGTAGATTTTACAGGGATTGAGGTTCTATTTTTTTCTTTTGACTTATTTAACTGACTTTTGCACTAACAGTTACACCAAAGAGCACCTTTCTTTTGGGAAGATAGGAAATGCCTAAAGTCAGCACTGGGAACCAAAGAAAAGGTATTTAGAAAAGAATTTTTATTAATTTGGAAATTTATTTAAAGTGAAACCAGGGTGAATTCATTTTGAGTTATTCCAGTTGCTCTTTGCAAAGCATATTAGTTTACTCTTACTCATAATGAAATATTACAGTTAGTTTATGTTTAGTTTCTTACAGTACGTAGGTTGGAAGTTGAAGTGTATTGCAGTTTAATTCCCATTACAGTCTCAAAAGATCAAAGTTATACTATTGGTTATAGTATCAAAGTATGGTATATAAAACTTTGTAAAGTTATATACTATAACAGAATGAAGGATGCCCTCTCTTTCTCTTTCTCAGTCTCACCTTTTTATATAATTCATGCCATGTATTATTTGTAATGATTCAATCAAAATTACTCTTTAATTTTGGGGTGGTTATAGTATATCAAAGTTATAGTATAGTATTGATCTCAAAAGATCAAAGTTACAGTATTGACTAGGCTATTCTTAACAGGAGTTAGGTAAGGTCTCCTAACTTCTGCCAACAACTTAAATCGTTGGCAGAATTCAGTTCCTTGTGGTTGTAGGACCGAGTCTCTCAACTTCTACAAGGGCCTTTACTTTCCTGCCTTGTGGTTCTTTTCATAAACATGGTGGTTTTTTTCTCCAAGACCAACAGAAGAGATGATGACCTGATGCTGTTTTAAGGAGCTGACTTTTACCAACTTCTTTTCCTAACTTATGCCCACTTAGAATAATTCCCCAGTGGTTAACTTGGAGTCAACTGATTCAACATTTAATTCAATCCACAGTATCTCTTTAGTTATACAGTGTGATAGTCATACTTACGAATTTGTTGATCCTCAGGATATTTTCCACAGTGCATGTGCATTGGAGGATAGTTATTTAGGGACCTCTTCTGGTATCCTGTCTCCACCACATACCTGTGGCTCTCTTACATATTTATTCTGATTATTTTTATTCATATAATGTTAGATGCTTGCATAGCTATCTTTTCATTAAATACAGGGGTTATATTGTATCAATAGTACCCTTCACATACTATAATAGGATTTTGCAGAAAAAAAAGATGCCCTGTCTCTCAAACTCACCTTTTAATATAATTAATGCCATATATTATTTGTAATGATTCAATCAAAATTACTCTTCTCTAACTTGGAGGGTACTTATTTCATTTTTATTTATATTTATTTTTTAAAATTTTATTACAACACTGTGAGGTTTAGAATTACAAAGTTGTTTATGTTTGTGTTTCAGTCATACAGTTTTCCAGCACCCATTCCTCCACCAGTGCACATTTCCCACCACCAGTGTCCCCAGATTCTTCTCTACATTTATTTATGTGAATTTGACATGTAATATACATAGTATAGATATATAAAACTTTGAACGTGAGGAGATGATAAAGTTAATTTCTTGTAAAAACAAGACAGAAGTACATTTTGAAATCAATAGGGAGTTCCTGATGCATAAAGGAAATAACAAACTGTGATGAGACTGATGGACCGAGATTTTAAAGAAATAACAGCTGACATGGATAAAGAAAAAGGAAAATGCAAATTTGTATAAGATAAATATAGATCAGCTCCAGCAAAAATTACATCTGGGAACATAATAGCTTCTCCAGGTTCAATTCAAGTCTATTTTTGCCACCCCCCTCTCTCCCACCCCTACTGATTTATAATCACTTGATCACTTAACATTCGTTATAAGTCGATTTGCTAGAGCCGGCACCAGTAATATTTCCATTTCCATTTGACCCTATCACGTGCCAGTGTAGCCCAATGGTATCTGGTTGCTTCAGGAATACAGAGAGCCTCCAACCATTTGTTCAGAGGTCTTGGACGAAGAAGTCTGACCATCTTGTAGGTGGGTGGCCACGTGATCATTTGACATCCTGTGGGATCCAGTCGGTTACAGCTCTAGTCCAGCAGTCATCTCCAAATCGCATTACATGTCCAGCCCATCTGATTTTCGATGCCTTGGCGAAGCGAGACAACGTCCCTGACTCTGGAACAGCGACGGAGGTCAGAGCTTGGATTCCTTCTTTCACTTGAGTGAGGCGTAATATTCCAAGCATAGCTCTTTCGATTCCTCTTTGGGAGACCCGAATAGCATTCTCATCCTGCTTTCATAGGGCTCAGGCCTCTGAGGCGTATGTTAGTGCAAGGAGAATCGTGAAGTTGAAGAGATATGCCTGGGGCCAGAGGTTCTTTGTCTTTTTAGCTATTTCTACGATGCTTTTAAGGCATTTCATGCTGCTTTCTTCCTCCTGCGCAGCTCAGGTTTTAGGTTGTCATCATGTTGATCTCTTGACCTAGGTACACATAACTGCTGCATTCAGAGATGTTTGTTCCATTGAGATTGAATTAGGCCTCTGTAACTAGTACATTTTTCATGAACATAGTTTTGTTGAGATTCAGCTGTAGACTAAATTATAATAGAACAAAGAAATTTACTGCTATTTGAGTCTCCCAAAGAGGAATCAAAAGAGTTATGCTTGGAATATCATGCCTCACTTAAGTGAGAGAAGGAATCCGGAGTTCTGACCTCTTTCCTATTCTTCTTCCTCTTCCTCTTCTTCTTCTTCCTCTTCCTCTTCTTCTTTCTCTCTTCCTCTTCTTCTTCCCTCTTCCTCTTCTTCTTCTTCCTCTTCTTCCTCCTCCTCCTCCTCTTTCTTCTTCTTCGCTATCAGAGTGAGATGATTTCCCTGTCTCTGTGTTTCTTTTTCTTTTTTTTCCTTCTTTATTTTCCTATAAGAATGTCTTGGAGGTTAAGGCTTCTGTAACTCTGCCAACTTTGTCTCTTCCTCACCAATATCGGAGAGTACTTGGTCCCTCCTAGTTGCATGAAACAATCCTTTGCAAAGTGGCTTTTACAGCCACATTTCTTGCAGGCGGTGTTCAGGACTGCCTCAAAGGGTGATCTGTCCATTGTAATCCTGGAATGAGTGCCTCCACCTCTGTTCTTGCTCAATGATAAATTGTTGGGGTCAATTCTTTTCCAATCCCTTGATTGACAACTTTCATTGAGAGTGATACTTTTGTTCTATCATTTTTCATCTCTCAGCCAATAAGCTTCACCCATACTTCCCCCCAACATTCACAATCTCACAGGGCTTATCTACATGATGACATGTGAGTTCTATGGATCAGACCTTGTTTCTGATAGCTTGGGATTTTGATAAAGGCTCCAAAATCTGTCACCTTAGCAACCTCTCCTTGGAAAATTGTATAGAGAACAGGCAAGTTTTCCATGGTCTCAGGTCTTTCTGAAATCATACTTAATATTCTATGGTATCACAGACACAGACATACACCAGAAAGAGCTGCTACCAGCTCTCCCCATTGCACTTCTTGTACTGCACTGACCACGAGGGTCAGGGATGGAAAGCGACTTTCAGACCAAGCCCACCATCCCAATAGAACCTTGGAAGAATCTAGAAGAACCCCCACAATGTGCTGGCAGTGTTTTTCCTCATCTGGACCCCACAGCTTGTCAGAGATCCACCCAAGAGAGAAAGCCAATCACTGTTCAGAGACCCACACTACAGAGGAAACTATTTCAAGCCAAGGTATGCTTAAACCACAGACACAGATACATCAGGGAAATCTGCTATCAGCTCTCTCCGTTGAGATTCATCTGTAAATTACCAAGAATATTCTACTCACCCCTCTCAGAGAGCTCAGCAAGCTACTGAGATTATCCCGCCCACATGACAGAGCCTGGCAAGCTGTCTGATGGGTATTCATATGCCAAAACCAGTAAAAACAATGTTTATCCCCCTGAACCTGAAAGAGCCCTAAATATGGCAGCATTAAGAAGGATGAGCAAGGAAAGGCTACTAAAATCTTAGGACCAAACTAGGCTGCCAAAACGAAGGACTAAATTGACTGTCTGTACTTCCAATGCATGTACACTGGCATCGGAAGCATATATCGAGGACCAGGTGGTGCAAGCGCAAAAGATCAAGAATGACCGCATTGGTCTGACTGTGACAAAAAGGCGTCAATCACATCATGCCGTTTTTACACCAGGAAAATAAATGTTCCTTAGAACATGCAACGAAAGAGGCATCAGTGGAGTTAGTGTCCTTGTCAATACAAACCTGGCCAGGAGCACTGATTCATTTGAGTGCCTAGCAAACTCAATCAGTTGATTACACTTGAAGAGATGTGGGTCACAGCTGGCAGTTTCTATCTTCATTGTCTACTTACCAGCATCTATATACAAGGAAGAAAGAAGAAATTGAGAAATTCTACATGGAACTGGAGGAGTTCTATAAAGAAGATCATACCTTCTACAATATCATAGTTGGTGTCTTTAATGCCAAAATAGAACTGAGAAGATCTGCTGAAGAATTCCACACCAGGACCAATGCCTAGAATGAAAGGACCAGGATGAGAGACTATCTGAGGTTATCATGTCGGCCAAGACCATTCATGGAAACTCACAGTTCCAGAAGGCTGAAACGAAACATTGGACATGGGAATCTCCTGGTGGACTGTTCCACAATGAAATTGACCACATCATATTCAATCGATGGTTTTGCCTGACTGACTGATGTTGCTGTTGTCCCAAAAATTCCATCTCCTTTGTGCAAAATTCTACTTCACGTAATTGGGAGAAAGTGCTGCAAATTTAATAAGAGAACTCTTAGAATGACCAACAACTGGGAACTCTTTGACACTATTGCAGCAATATGGGAAGATGCCTAAATTGACGACATCAATGATGAATACAACCAACTAGTTCAGCGCCTCCATGATGTGTGAAGAACACCAAGAGATAGAAAGCACAAAAGGAGACACCTGTCTTCTAAAACTCTCAAGCTCATTCACCAGCATGGCAAGAAGTGAGACTCAGACAACCATATGCTGACATAAAAACTCACAGAACAGTGCAGAGAAGCGATACAGGAAGACCTAAAGAGAGAAGAGCAGCAATACTGGCCAATGCAGCAGAAGCTAGAAAAAATCATTCACAATGCCCACCTGTCCTTTGTGAATGATAAGACCATATGACTGCCCTCTGACATCCTGATGGATGTATCAATATTCCAGAAAGGCAATAGAGAAGATCATCCATTACTTTTACTTGCATCTCTTTGATATCCACGTCCACCTGCCCACATACCAAATTCCTCAGGATGAATATGTCCTTACCAGCATTCTCCCTTCTGAAATCTGACATGCCACATCATCGGTAAAGAAGCAAACATCACCAGCCAAACAAAGTTAGACATGAACACCTGAAGAATCTGCCATCAGTACTCATCAATACACTGGCTTGGCTCGTCACATGCTGCCAGTCTGAATGCAAGGTTCCCTCCCAAAGAAAAACCAGCAGGACAGTTCTACTATTTAAGAAGGGAAACATCCATAGCACTGGCAACTATTGCCCTATCTACCTGTTGTCCGTCATCTGCAAGCTGTTCACTTGAGTCCTCCTGAATAGGATTGGCAGAACATTAGATGAAGGACAACAATGTGAGCAATTGGTACATAAAAGGACAAAATCAACATATCCACACCGTAACAAAACTCATTGAATTGGTAGGGGAGTTCAAGATGCCGCTCTGACTCACGTTCATTGATTTAAAGAAAGCCTTTGATTCTGTTGAGACCAAAGCAGTCATCGAAGCTATAGCCAAACAGGGTGTTCAAACCCAATACATGAAGATCCTAGGTGAGCTGTATTACAAATTCACCACCATCTCATCATTCTACAAGGGAAGTGATCATTGATGTAATAAGAGGGGTTCACCATGGTGATACCATTTCACCAAAACTCTTCAGTGCCACCCTCGAAAACGTCATGTGACAATTAGAATGGGAAGGAATAGGAGGAAAATAGACAGTCGGCAACTACACCACCTATGCTTCACTGATGACATTGTTCTAACAACACCAAACATTAACCAAGAGGCACAAATGCTGGCTCACTTCGACCATGGGTGTGGAATATGCAGGTCTACTGCTGAATCTCAACAAAACTATGTTCATGAAAAATGAACTAGTTCCAGATGCTCCATTCACTCTTAATGAACAAACATTTCTGAATGCAGCAGTTATGTGTACCTGGGTCGAGAAGTCAACACAATGAAGGACCTAAACCATGCAGGAGGAAGAGAGAGCAGAATGAAGCACCTTCAAGATCATCGAAGAAATAGCTAGAAGAACAAAGAAACTTTTGGTTCCAGGCACATCTCTAAGACTCCACCATTCTCCCTGTATTAGCATACACCTCAGATACCTGGGCCCTATGAAAGCAGGATGAGAAAGCTATTCTGGTCACCCAAAGAGGAATCAAAAGAGCTATGCTAGGAATATGATGTCTCACTCAACTGAGAGAAGGAATCTGGAGTTCTGACTCTGTCACTGTTCCAGAGTCAGGGACGCTGTCTCATTTGCCAAGGCATTGAAAATCAGATGAGCTGGACATGTAATGCGATTTGGGGATGACACTGGACTAGAACTGTTACCGACTGGATCCCACAGGATGTCAAAAGATCACGTGGCCACCCACCTACAAGATGGTCAGACTTCTTTGTCAAGACCCTGAAGGAACAGTTTGAGGTTCTTTGTATTCCTGGAGCAAGCAGATGCCATTAGGCTACACTTGCACGTGACGGGACAAATGGAATCGTTATTGGCACCCGCTAGATCAAATAAAAAAATAAAGAAATGTCAAGTGATCAATTGATCTCTAGTCATCAAAGAGATGCAAAGACAAACAACAATCTTACACCACAGAGCCTGGCATGTATTCAAAGCAGCAAGAACACAATGCTGGAGTGGATGCAGGAGAAAGGGACTCTCATCCAGTGTTAGTGGGAATGTCAACTAGCACAGCCTTTTTTTAAAAACAATATGGACATTCTTCCAAAAACTCAAAATTCAGCTCCACTTGACCTAGCCATACCACTCCTGGGAATATACTCTGGGTAGGCCAAAAACCCATGCAGAAACACCATCTACACTTCTATGTTCATAGCAGCACTATTCACAATAGCCAGAACCTGGAAACAACCAGGGTGCCCGAGAACAATAACGCAGAACTTTAATAATGCCATGGATAGGAGGACCCATTCTCTGGATACCAGTCAAGCTCTTACATTAATCTTAGGAATCCAGTGGTTGCATGTAAAAGTAAGCATGGTTGAACTCAAAGCATGGGTTTCTAGTCACTAAGGCTGATTTTCTTATTTTCAGAAATGCCTTTCTGATCTGTAGGATAAAGGACGACATTTAACTTTTAATATGGTAAATGTCTTGGGACTTAAGAGGACCTCACTTGATCACTTGACATCCCGTTATTCATCGATTTGCTCGAGCAGGCACCAGTAACATTTCCATTTGACCCTAACACGTGCCAGTTTAGCCCAATGGCATCTGGTTGTTTCAGAAATACGAAGAGCCTCAAGCCGTTCATTCAGGGTCTTGATGAAGAAGTCTGACCATCTTGTAGGTGGGCAGCCATGTGGGAAAACCTAAGAAGACTTACAGAATACTTTATCTCCATCACTATATTCTACATAGCATTGTTTCTCTTTAAAAAGTACTCAATTTATAACAAAAGCAAATGCAGTAATGCCTACAGTTACTGAACTTATTCATCTTATCACATTTCTCACTATCCTGAAACAGCTGGTAAAATAAAATTATAAAGTAGTCTTTTAAAGACTAAGTTACAATGTCAGGTTGGGGGACATATTTTTATATGCCAGGTACATAATATCAGTACCGTGACAGAAATTATGTATGCTTTGAAGATTCAACCAATGTATAATGCTGTTTCTCCCTTATCCAGTCCACTAGTCAAAATTGAAAGTTTATAAGTGGGAGTGAATCTACTCTCTATTTACTGTTGATTCACTAGCTAATTATGCTAAGCTTTCCCTGTCTAAGGGACTTAATTCAATTGAGAGAAGTGCTTCCATAAGGATACACAACAGTTTTTCTATTTAAGTAGATTTTGCAACTGCCACCCAAGTAGTTTGTATTCCTTACTTTTTGACTCAACAGGCAAGAAAATATTTATGTTATTGGCTGGGAATGACTGAGGGACATTTCTATAACAAAATGGAAGTACAACAGATTGGTCTGGAGCATGTGATATTCTATAGCATATGATTTTGTGATGCTGTGCCCTGTGATTGAACTAATGGAGATTAAAACAATATAATTTAGGCAGGAGTGCCAGTGATTCAGAAACTTCAGAGTGAAGCCTTGCATTATGTTGTCATGCAAGGAACAATAATAAGCTAAGGTAACAGATGAATACAGTTTATATGGTATGAGACGTATATGCATAATACATATAATATGGGCATATACTATATAATATAGATTTATATAGCAACAGATATTCCATACCCTTACTAGTTTCTGCTGAATGATTACTCCTTAAGTAAATGATGTAGTTAGAGGGGATGATCAATCAGATAAACTATAAGGACTTGTAAGAATGACAACACAGGAAAATACAGAAGTGCATAATGCTATTTGTGTTACATAAGAAATCTGTACACAGGTCTGGAGCAATAGTACAGCAGGTTGGGTGCTTGTGTTTCCTGTGGCTGACTGAAATTTGATCTCTGACATCCCATATTGTCCCCTGAGCACCATCAGGAGCAATTCCTAAGTTTTGAGCCAAGAGTAATCTCTGATCATTACCAGGTGTGGCCTAAAGCCAAAAAAAAATTATATATATATATATATACATATATATGCATGTAATTATATAGGCATTTATATAATTATAAATATATAATTATATATATTATATATATAATTCATATATGTGTAGAGGATATCTGTGGATAAATATTCAAATAGTGAGTAAAATGGCTGCTTTTATGATTGAAACTGGGCAGGAGAGGGAAATTGAAGTATTTTTTTCTTGTCATATATACATTACTATATAAATATGTTATTAGTCAGTCTATTGAAATAGTTTTTAATTGTGTTATTAATGCTTCATTACAGTCATATACTACTATATGCACACTGAGAAAAATAAGTTAGTCACAAAAAAGCAAAAATAGTATATTTAACAGTTAATCTTTTTGTTTGTAAATTTAGAATAATCTTAGTTATTTTCATAAGGTCACACTGAAGCTCAAAGGCCAAGATTTATTTCTGCTGTTACTGTAGGAGGATAGCAGAATATGTGTGGGATTAAAATGGAGCTCAGGGCATCTCACAAGCTGGGCACTTGAACCATTTGTTGGGTCCCTAGGATGACCTTTGGAAACGATTTATATAGGGAGATATTTAACTTCATGGTTAATGTTCCCCAAATACAGAATAATGACTATTTTTCTTCGTTTTATAGTACTTAATCATGCTACTCTTTCTCCTGTAAATAGAAATTTATAAATAGAAGCATCAGAGTTAGTCAAAATTATTTTCATTACTCTCGGAAATTATAGGGACCACATCATGAATTTTTAGTCACAGTGATTAGGTTTTACAACAACGACATTAAAAATGTATAGTGTAAAGTGTCCTGAAGTGATCCTGGTACCCGAATGTGGTCTCTGTGGTATTTACCTATGCAGAAACTCCGTTTAGTTCAATAACTGGTGAGTTGCCATTTGATTTTCTTACAAATACTTCTCTATCCATCAAATCTTTTTTCAAGATAAATGATTAGAATTTTTTAAAAAAACCCTTATCTATATGTATATACTTAAGTTTCTTCAAATTATAATCAAATTTGAATAAGCTATTGGAATATAAATGAGGTTGAACTGAATATAGCTATTACAAGTATTCTTTAAGATATTAAAAAAGTATTTTTATAAGACTCGGCAACTGAAAATGTTGGCAAGATATTTAAAATGTATTTATAGAGGTTTGAAAATTTTTCATGCACAGTTATCATTCTTAAGTTATTGGCAATGTTTTATGAAGTCATTCCATTATGTTTACATTTCATATCAGAATATATGTAGTTTAAGACAACATTTTCTCAGATAATTTGGACATAAAACCATTTGTTTCTTTATTTATCTTCTATCTTCATTTCCCTAAAGAATCCTCACAATTCTATATACAACACGTACTCATTCTTTTTTAATTTTTGATTATCTACTGTAGTTTTTCATACAGTAAAACCCTGCCACCTGCCCCTTGAGGTGTTGCAGGAGTGGCTGCAGTGTCCGGCTGCGTTGGCAGGTGGCAGACAGGAGACAGGCTTGTCTACACCCAGGGCTCTGCCCTATGGGCCCTGGATGGTTGATGGTCTGACACATATAAAGAATGGGCCCCCTGGGATGAACCCAGAGCCACGGCAGAGCCTGGCAAGCTACCCATGGTATATTCAATACGCCAAAAACAGAAACCATAATGGACCTCATTCCCAGTGAATGGAGACGTTACTGGTGCCCGCTCAAGCAAATCGATGAACAATGGGAAGACAAGTGATACAAGACTCAGTAATTTTTAATTAATATTTTATTATACCACTGTGAGATATGCAATTACAAAGAATCTCATGTTTGAGTTTCCGTCATACAGCACCCATCCCTCCATCAGTGCCCATTTCCCACAACCAATGTCTCCTCTTCCATCCCCCCTCCTCTAGCCTTCCTCTATGCCAGGTTTTTATCTCTTCTCTCACTGTCTCTTTACCTCTCTTTTTCTCTCTCTTCCTTTTCTTACGCATTGTGGATTACAATACATACATTTGGATGTTATCATGTGTATCTTTTCCCTATATTCAATGCTCTGTTATTGGATGGTATTATCATTTTCAATGATTATTAGCACACTGTTCCCTTCTCTGTCTTACCTAACCTCTAACTCCCACACATTTGTGGAATACCAGGTTTTGAGATATTGTGCAGGTGCTTTGCCATGGGGATCAGGCTGTGTCCAGCTGTGGAGTCAGGACCTTGAGGATGACTGTGGTTGTGTTGCACAAGGTTTTCAGCCTCTGAGAGTCTGTAGGGGGCAGGTGAGGACCAAAACCCGCCCCCTTCCAGGACGCCCCATCAGCCTAGCACAGGGCAGGCAGGCAGAAACTCTACCCTGAGCCAAGACTCAGTAATTCTTATCAACAGTAAACATTCATGAATTCTTACCAACAGTAAACATTTGTGTGAGTTTATGGGGTTGATGACTTTTATGAAATATAAAGTACTTAAAGTGGTTCCTTCCACTCTGCTTCCTCGCTGATTAACTGCTCCCATGGCTGGCACACCGCGATCTGTGGTTACTGTACTAGAAGTTGTAGCAGCTGGTAAATTTTAAGTGGCACATTGTCTTCAATAACAAAAGCAACCATCATCACATAGCAAGAACAACAATATACTACTGAAGTGTCATCATTTATATACCCTGAAGCACATTTCTAAGATTGGCTGTTTTTATAAATACAATTCAGTTGTATGTTTTTGTGAGTTACTCTTCTGTTTTTTATAACTAAATTTTATCTGTTATGGAATTTCCATTTTCACCATTGGCACTTCAAACTTAATTTCAAGACATCTTTAGAAGTAAGACACTTTTGATTTGCAAACAAAATTTTCCCTGAGTAAATCTGCTTACATACCTTCATTTGGCAATCAAAGATTACTGTATTACTTTCTCTGTCTCATTGTGAGGCTCTGAAGACTTCTATCCATGGAAATCTTTCTCAATCATTGTAATTTGGACCATTTGGTATAATGTTCTGTACCAAGATTTGGTCATAGTCTAGTAAATCTAAATAAGCCCCTCCAATATGCTTGTAATCTGCTGACTCTAAATAAGGCCCCCTGAATGTGCTTGTGTTCTGTTCTCACCTTGGAAATATATTGTCTCATCTTTCTTTGCTGTTCATAGTCCTACTGGATTCGGGAAGACAAATCCTTAGACTCAATACATGGAAACTCATCTTAGCTATTTCTAGTTTCTTCCAGGTGTGTCTCTAAAATCCACCAAAGTTATAATTGTCCTATATTAGATATTTCCAATATTAAGAAAAAAATCTCAATTTTTCTCCCCAGTTAACAAATTAGAATTCAAAAGTAGGGATCTTATTCTTAGGGATACAAAAAGCACCTAAGTCTTAATTATGTCCTTCAAATATTCTCAAACTCCTCCATATACAGAATTGAGTCAGTGTGTATCTAATATTTCTTCTCTGGGTAGTAGGGAAACTGCCTTTTGATTACTGTCTTCAAATCTCTTTCTCTTTAATGCCTCACTTAGATCCTATTTAGTTGTCCAAGCACTACCTCTTGATCTTCCAACTATATTTTGTAATTCACAACCATAAACTGGAAACTGCCCCTATAATAAATGCTTTCCATCCTTTTTTCCTGCAGTAATATGCTACAGTAGCCTCTGTCTGTATCATTGTATCACTGTCTTCCCATTGTTCATCGATTTGCTCGAGTGGGCAAATCGATGAACAATGGTTAGTCCTGTCACAGGCAAGTGCAACCCAAGGGCATCTACTTGCTACAGGGACAGGAGGAGCCTGAAACCATTCTTCAGGTTATGGAACTGAGGTCCATAATAGTTACTAGTCTTTGGCATAAAAAGTAAATAAAGCACCGTAGCTTGCCAGGCTTTACCGTGTCGGTGGTATAGTCTCAGTAGAAGGCTCTCAACCCGAGCATTTACTGATGAAACTTAAAGGGGAGAAGATCAGGTTTTCTCTGGGATGGAGTTTTGAGGAACAATGGAGTCTGGATGTTGAGAATGACTAACTGCATGATGTGTGGTTTGCTCTGGCTTCTTGCCAGGCTTACTGGTATCTGCTATAGCATGTCTATAACTATTTACTATGTATAAATGTGAAAGAAATTGGCAAGAACCTTATGCAAAATTCAGTATCCTATAAAATATCGGCCGCTCGCCAAGGGACATGTGGGTCTGGCGTGGGTGGGTCTCTCTCTTCCGGGGCAACTGGCATGGAGGCAGAGGAAAGGGCAGGGCCCAAAACTCCACTCCGAGTCCGGCCAGCATGGTCTCTCCCCGCTCATGAGAGCAAACCCTTGGAAAATAGTAGCCTCTGCTATTCTTTAAACTGTTATCTATTTACTTTTGGTTTTGTAGTCCTAAGTCACAGAGAATAAATTTTTTCTGTTATTTTCTTAAAGTTATACATTTGTCATTACAGATGAATAGTACATAATGGTATAGTGGATAGAATGGAAATATCCAGGCTTTCAAATTTATGTACAAAATACCCAGTATAACTTTCCATGTGTGTTTTGTCCATTTTCACTATAGATCTTTTCTCCTACTATGTTGACCTAAGTCGTTATCTGAAATATAATCTTTTAGAATCTGTATATGTATTTATTTCAAGAAGCAGAAAACTAACAAAATGTCAAGTCACCTCGAATTCAGCATTTCATTGTCCTAGTCACTGCATGTTATACAAACACACATAGTAGAGAAATAGGTGGGTGCTTCTTACGCATCGTGTTGGTTCTTGTAGGAGGTAAATCTAATTGAATGTGCTGTGAGGAGGTACTGGCAACTATAAAACAGAAATAAAATTGATGTGGTACCACATAAAAAGAATAAGCTAAACTGCGATTAAAAGATCTAATTGAAAAATTATGGTGGTAAGGGGAGGGAGTCAAGGAATTGCAAAGAAAGAGAAGAGGCTGTTAGAGTTACATAGGTAAGAGATTCTATCTCTGATCTCAACTTGGGCAAAAGAGAAACACAAAGAGAAAAAATCAAATGACCTTTTTAGGATCTATGTGAGAGATAAAGTGGCAGGGGTTTCCTGTGATCACATTACTGAGGGATAACAGAGTCAGTAACTCACTGTAATTCTCTCATGTCACTACTTGCATCTAATTTAGTTTCTCTGCTAATTTAATATGAAATCAGGAACAAATAGAATTTCTGTTCCCCTATATGAAAAGACTAGTTAATTCCACATACTATAATATTTTTTGTTTATTCAGTATCATTTCAAAAGCTATGTTTTAACAATATTTTAATTAATGTTGGCAAACTAAAACAAATTAATCTATTATTATTATCATTAATATTAGTATTGTTTTAAGGTCTTTGGGATTTGATTTTCCTTTTGTTCTAATAAAAAATGGTTTATTTTTGTTGATCTTCTTGGTCTGGTATAAAACCTATCTTTTGAGATTGGTGTTCCCCAGTGACTAAGTGGTGAATTATGCCGTCTGGAAAGTTATTGTGAGTTCCACTGTGGTTTTGGTTCAGTAGGTTTTTATGTATTTTTACAAATTTTGTACATACACCCAGAGGCTTTTGGCATGGGCTACATTTTGAAATTCAAGAATATAAATATGAGTCATTTAAATGCCTTCGATACTACATTCAGTATTTTAGATATATTGAAATATGTATATGAGGAGTTTTCTAAAACTTGGAACAGATTAATTTGGCAGAGATTTTTTTTTTAACTTGAAATACAGAAAAGAGATTTTTTTGCAGCTCATTTGATTATGTGCTTTAGGTCACGAGAGGTATAGTTTGAATCTGAGCTCTGGAGCACAGAGGAAGTGCACTTAATATTCTGATTATTTGTTCTGCTTTTAAAATACCTGAATCAGACCAATGCTAACTGATATAACTAATTCCTGGAAAAACTCTCCAGTTTATATTCAACTTGAATTATACACAGAAGTATAGTGAAAAGTGTAAAAGGCTTATTTAAGAATAAAGAAAACACATTTTCAAAGTAATGCTAGCCATTATGAGAAATTGAAAAATATAGTTTCTTTTTTTTTAATCAAACTTACATAATTCACTTAAAACAAATTAAAGCAATGGTGTATTGTAGTGAAATTTCAATCTACAATAAAATAAAATCCTGTAATTATCATATGCATAAAAATCCGATAGTCTGTTAACCTATAAATAAATTAATATTAACCAAAGGAATCTTACAATTATTAAAGGTAACAAATTATTAAGGATTTTGTAACATGTCCTGGAACATGACTAACCTTTAAAATGTGTTTATTCTGGAAATCACAATGCATATAGATTTACGGCAGTATTTTAATAAAGGGGTATTATTTTGTGCATAATCATAGTGACACTGTACAATTTCTGGAGGCTGCAGTAATGACTCAAGTAATATAATTCTAGATACTATTGCTATGTTTAGCCTCAGCATGTCTCATCTTGACCATTTATACTCTGTCTCATCAGGGACAGTCAGTAAGTCTTGTCTGCTACCAACTCAAAATGTGGTCAAGAATCTAATATTTTGCTTGGTAATCCCTTGAGATCTGTGGATGAAAAGACCCATAAAAATCAAGACATGTTTTCCAAGGTGGGGGTTTTGCAAATATGGTCATTTGGAGGGAGCCACCCACTTGGATATTGAACACCCTCCCTGTGTAATGTGGAAAAAGTGGTTGGTGAAAATGTACTCTTTTAGCATCACCCCCAAACACAGACATCTTTATTGTTTAGAAAGCAGAACATGCCCATCGGGGATCACTTCACTTTTTTTTTAAGTGAATGAAAACATCCTAAGTTGAACTGATGAAATGCAGGATAAGTGCACACAGACTACACCCTTCCTCTTTCAGTCACAAGGAGCAGTGGGCTGCCAGTTCTCCCCATTGCTCCCTCCCCTGTCTACAAAAGGCCCCAGTTGGCGCACAAGCCATGTCTGCATCTGAGCTACAGCTAATCAGGTCTTTGTTGAGTCACCAGCAGAAAAATCCCACTTTCCTCTTTTGTGGTTGCTTTCCTCTTTGTGGTACAGGGCAGTGATTCTTAAATGAAAATCTTTTCCCTGTCATCTTTTCCCTCCTTGTTTCATCGACGTCACTTTCCCCCCTCCTTTTCTTGCTCTCATTTCTTCCATTCTGAGTGATTGTCCCTTTCTTAACCCATCCCTTTCTAGTCTCCAGAGCTATTTTTAAAACGATGCTTGCTCACCAGATGCAATTCTCCAAGGTCTCATTTGGGAAAAATAACAGTCTTTTCTGTCCCTCCAGCTGCCAAAAGTCATCATGAGTCATGTTTTTTGATTCAATTGACAGCAGCACTTAATATAAATACTTGGCCTTTGCCAGGGTCTCCTCTTAGCTGCCATTCCATCTTGTTGATTTCAACTGACAGACAGGTTGAGGCATTTGACCAGAGTAGTCTGTTTGGTCATTGCATCCTTTATATTTTTCCTGTCTCTGTTACAACTGGCAAAACAATCAGGGCAAGTGCGTGATATGCAAAATAACTGACTTCCAGGGAGTATTCTAGCTCTAGAGCATCCTGTTTAAAAGTTCCTTGCAATGTTACTGCTTCAAATTAAACTGTGTTTTATAAACTAAATAAGAATATAAGTAATCCAAATTGTTCCAAAAAATACTAACAGTTTGTATCTGAGTATTCCTGAAGAGTGTTACTAGAATCATTCAATATTAATTGTTTTGGAAACAGGAAAAATTGTTTCAAATTGATACCAAATTTGGTTTCCTGTTATATTCAGTTTAACAGAGTTCACATTCAACTGTTTACCTCTGTTAAAGTTCATTAATGTTGGAAAATATAGCACTCATAAAAATAAGGAAAAAAAACTTGGCAAAATTTATTTAAATCATTGCTGAGATTCATTGGTTAGGGTTCAACTAGATAAGCAGAATTAGCAAGATAAATACAAATCATTGCAAACACATATTTATCTGTTTATTTTGAGGAATGGAATCATAATTTGTGGAGACAGTTAATAAAGTTGAAATCAAGTATCAAAGTCAAGAAGGGGTGATCACGTGCTAGTTGGCACCCATGGGGATGCCTGGAATTTGTTTTCTGTGGGCATTTAGGAAGGAATGAGTAGGGAAAAGGTAAAGCTAAAAAGAGTACAAACTCTGTCCTCAGAGAATGATTCAAGACTTTTGAGGCATCCCAACAGAACAAGACGAAGATAACCCAAATAAGTGCCCTGATTTAAAAAAAATTGATTTGGAACTTTATTTAATCAGCAAAATTCCTTTATAGTGAAAAGGAATAGGTTAGTGTTAGGATCAGAGGAGAGCATAAGGTCATGCCACAAAATGGCTTCAATTTTTGTTTCCTTCCTCTAGCTCTCAAAGACAATCTCCTATAGTTTACCTTATCTGGTAGATCACCAGAAGGACAGTTCTGAGATTACTGTTCATCTTAGCCAAACTAACCCACCATAAAGCCATTTGTGAAGATTTATAGACTCTATTACTGTCTGAGTCAATTCTCCCAATAGTAATACAGTAAATCCTAACCTCCAGAGATGAATTTCTTGGAAGTTTGGGGATAACGTAGAGGGATAACTAGATCCTGAAGAAAACTAATGAAATAAACATTATTTTTTCATGGAGACTCTAGAGAAATCCCTAAACCCTCTTTTTCCAAGTGAGGGCACTGTAAGAAACAACACTGCTTTAGATTCAAGAGAGTAACACAACTATGACCTTACATGATCACTGTTTAAAAAAAAACAATTTACAACTCTTTCAGACGTAAAGCTCCAAGTTAGCATGTAACTTCATGGATTCTGAAACCTGGTTAGCATAAAAAGTAACTCAAATGAAGTCACATAGGCCTGGATCAGAAGTTTCCCAGCTTAATTGAGCCACAGACTCCTTTTCAGAAAACTGAATCACTGATCTTCTAGAAATCTATCTTTATTAAACTAACAAACAAGAGCATCCAGAATTATATCAGATATGACTATTGCATTTATGCATTATTCCAGCATCCCTCCCCATATTACCCCCCACATGCCAAAAAAAAAAGAAAGTATTGCCTAGAGGAACAATTTTAATAATCTTTTCGGGAATCTTCAAGTTTACCTGATAGAGCATGCAAGACTCATTTTGGTTTATTGTTCAAGGTTGTATAATTTCTCTGTATATGTTTATGTTTTAAAATATTTAACCTTTTATTTTATAATAATATTCGAGAGTTTAAATGTCCTGAAACGTATTTCAACTGCTCAATGAAAAATTAATTCTGATTAATTAGAATAAATCATAGTTTGACTTAACTATGATTTCTTCATAGACTCACTTTTATATTCGTTGCTTTGAATATATGGAAGGTGGGGTCTGGATCTCTTGAATCCATAGGATGCATGGAATTAAAAAGAAAGAAATAACAAAAGAGGAGAGAAAAAAGTTATTTATTAAAGAACAAAAATAAGCGTGACAGAAGGATAATAAAGAATTAAAAGAGGAAATGAGAGAATAATTATTTTAATTATACAGATTTTTCTCCCCAAAACAAAACTAATGTAAATAGATTTGAAAGTAATCAACTGAATGACAATATGGGTCACTAAGAACAAGAAAAATGGCGTACTTCTTGAAAATTCCATATCAGAGCAATATATTACTTGAAATTCCATATTAAAGCAATATATTACAATTTTGATTGCTCATAGATTAATTTTTCTGCCAAACTGAGCACTATGTTGGTCATATTTATAAACCAATTATTCAGTAATTGTTTCTAAGCATATGCTGAAGTGAATCTTGAAATGACAAATTTTGGAACAGATCATTTGTCTTCATTTGATTTATAATAAATACTTTGTAATAGTCTCATTGTATTCTTTACTGAGATCTTTAAAGACAATCATTTACAAGAGTTTCACCTCTATGAAGACATTCTGGATTTATTGTAAGTAATAGAAAATTTATCTTTGAACCTACAAATACTAGTGCTATGAGCAAATATATCTTGATAATTACTCAAACTGCCATTTTAATTTAGATACCTTGGCAAGGTAATGCAATAAGAATGTATTCAAGAACTAACATAGAGAACTCCATTAGAGAGGATTTTTTGGACCTTCTTTTAAGTTGTCATAAAATAAGCTGACAATAACATTATTCTGAAATTTAAAGTGTGTGCTTTTTTTAAATTTTACTCTCTGACTTAAAATGACTCCAGGAATGCATCTCGTACTGTTGTGATTCCATTTACACAAAAGTAGCCTTATTGATTCATCTCTCTGATTTCCTCTTGGACCAAGCATACTCAACTTCTATGTGTTTCATAGGAAAGTCGGTTCCTATGTGCATTAAAAGAAAGCAAGTCTTAGGACTTTTGCTTTTACTCAAGTCCTCATGAGCTTCACAATATATTTCCAAATATCATCAGCCTTACAAATAATGCCTTTCACCCACTTGTCATTCTTGAAAACAGTTTACCTTTTTAAAAACTTAGCTATGTGTCTCTTTCTCTAAGCTTCTACTATACTTACCTTTTGTACCCAGGCAGTTAAGTAATTCTCTTAGAATATACTGACTCATATTAAATAAAATTCTGTCACAGCCTTTATCTTATCTATGATTCAGAAGACTTTTATGCAAGTTCTTTGATTCATGAGTATTAATACTTACTCCCACAAATAGATCAAGATTTAATGAAGCAATAGTTGCCTATTCAAAATAAATATTTGTGAAATGCAAACTATAATTAGTTTCTCTGATTTAATGCTGGCTTTGGAAAATTGAAGATGGTAAATAAGAAGCCAATTACTTGAGATGATGAACATTATTTTTCTCAAATTGACTATAAGCTCCAATATTTTAGCATGTATCTGAAGATTGCTTGGTTTCTTCCACAGTTTCAGATTTAGAAGGCCAAGGTCACTGTCACAAAATAAATTTTAACCAAGTCCAGTGACTACTGCTCCTAATGTTTATAAAAACACAGTTTAAGAGCTGTTGCACTAAATTAGCAACCAAAGACCCTTTCCCTTCAAGGGAATATGCATATTCAAGAAATGCTATTCTGAATTATTTATGACAGTATTGGCTAGATAGTATAAGAATTAAGGTGCTTATCTAGTTCCTTACCAGCCAATCCTGGTTTACTCCCTGGCATCAAATAAAGTCCCTGAGTAACTCCAAAAATGATCCCTGAGCACAGACCTAAGATTAAGCCTTGAGAACTGCTGGTTTTGGCCCCCAAAACAAACAAGCAAACAGCAAAATAAGGTATTTATTGTAATGCTTTATGAAAAAAATAGGGGAGTTGGAGATAGGGGTAAGGTATGCAAGCACTCAAATTTGGTCCCAGTGCATATGACCCCTGGTTTTGGCATATTGAATGTTTATCTTCCTGACATGAAAGAGCCTTTAATATGGTAGCAGTAAGAAAGGCAAACAAGCAGTGGCTGATAAAAATTCATGGCAAATCTAGGCTGCCAAAACAAGGAAGTACTTTCAATGCATATGCGGGCATCAGAAGCATATATCGAGGACCTGATGGCACAACACAAAAGAAAAGTACGTCATCATTGGTCTGACTGAGATGAGGAGGCGTCAGCCACATCACACCATTTTTGACACTGGAGAAGAATTCTTCCTTGGAACATGCGATGAAAGAGGCGTCAGTAGTGTTGGTGTCCTTGTCAACAAGAACATGGCCATCAACATTGATTCATTTGAATGCCTAACAAACCGGATAGGGTGATTACACTAGAAGAGATGTGGCCCATTGCCAGCAATTTCTATCTTCTTTGTCTACGCACCAACATCAACATACAAGGAAGATGAAATTGAGAAATTCTACATGGAACTGGAGGAGTTCTATATAAAAAGATCACACCTTCTACAAGATCATAGTCGGTGATTTTAATGCCAAGATAGAACCGGAAGATCAGCCGAAGAACTCCACATCGGGACCGATGGCCTAGAATGGAACAAACAGGGTGAGAGACTATCTGGAGTTCATCATGTCCACCAAGACCATTCATGGGAACTCACAGTTCCAGAAGTCTGAAGCGAAACACTGGACATGGGAATCTCCTGGTGGATAGTTCCACAATGAAATTGACCAAATCATCTTCAATTGAAGGTTTTGTCTGACTGATGTCTCTGTCATCCCAAAATTCCAAACAGGATCGGACCACCGTCTCCTTCGTGCAAAATTCTACTTCATGCAATGGGGAGAAAAGGCTGCAAAGTTTAAGAGAACTCCCAGAATGACCACCAACTGGGAACTCTTTGGCACCATTGCAGCAACATGGGAAGATACCATCATTGATGATATAGATGAAGAATACAACTGACTGGTTCAGCACCTCCATGATTGTGAGAACAATGCCAAGAGAAAGAAAGACAAAAAAGGATGCCGGTCTTCAAAAACTCTTGAGCTCATTCACCAACATGGCAAGGCACGAGCCTCAGGAGACAAAATACTAACATTCAAGCTTGCAAAGAAGTGCAGAGAAGTGATAAAGGAAGGCCTCAAAGAGAGAAGAGCAGAGATACTGGAAGATGTGGCAGAAGCCAGGAAAAGCATTTGCACTGCCCGCCTGTCCTTCGCCAACTATAAGACCAAGATGACTGCCCTCTGACATCCTGATGGATCGATCACATCTTCCAGAAAGGCAATGGAGAAGGTTATCCATGACTTCTACTCAGATCTCTTTGATACCCACATCCACCTGCCCACATATCAAATTCTGTAGGATGGATATGTTGTTCCCAATGTTCTCCATTCTGAAATCTGACATGCCATTTCGTTGGTAAAGAAGGGAACAGTACCAGGTCTGAGAAAGTTAGACCCGAACACCTGAAGAATCTGCCTTGGAGTACACCTCAACAAACTAGCTCAGTTCTTCACACGCTACCTGCCCGAATGCAAGGTGCCCTCCCAATAGAAAACCAGCTGGACAGTTCTACTGTTCAAGAAGGGAGACATTCACGTCATTGGCAACTATCTCCCCCATCTGCCTGTTGGCAGTCATCTACAAGCTGTTCACTCTAGTCATCCTGAACAGGATTCGCAGAAAACTAGATGAAGTATAACCATGTGAGCAAGCTGGTTTCCGAAAAGGATTCAACACAACCGACCATATCCACATGGTAACCAAGCACATTGAAGTTTGTAGGGAGTTCAAGATGCCGCTCTGTCTCACGTTCATTGATTTAAAAGAAAGCCTTTGATTCTGTGGAGACTGAAGCTGTCATCAAAGCCCTAGCCAAAGAGGGCATTCAAACCCAATACTTTAAGATCCTTTGTGAGCTTTATTATGGATTCATCACCAGGATCTCACCATTCTACAAGGAAGTGATCATTAATGTCAAAAGAGGGTTCGGCAGGGTGATACCATTTCACCAAAACTCTTCAGTGCCACCCTCGAGAACATCATGCAACAATTAGATGGTCATCAACTACACCACCTCTGCTTCGCCGATGTCATCATTCTAATAACACCAAACATTAACCAAGCGGCACAAATGCTGGCTGACTTTGACGAGAATATGGAAAGATAGGTCTACAGCTGAATCGCAACAAATCTATGTTCATGAAAAATGAACTAGTTCCAGAGGCCCCATTGACTCTCAATGGAACAGACACCTTGGGAATGCAGCAGATATGTGTAACTAGGTCAAGAAGTCAACATGATGAAAGACCTAAAACTTGAGCTATGCAGGAGGAAGAGAGTGGCATTGAATATCTTCAAAAGCATTGAAGAAATAGCTAAAAAGGACAAAGAACCTCCGACTCTAGGGCACATCTCTCTGACTCCACCATTCTTGCTGCATTAGCATATGCCTCAGAGACCTGGGCCCTATGAAAGCAGGATGAGAATGCTATTCTGTCTCCCAGAGAGGAATTGAAAGAGCTATGCTTGGAATATCATGCCTCTTTCAAGTGAGAGATGGAATCTGGAGTTCTGACCTCTGTCGCAATTCCAGAATCAGGGACGCTGTCTCATTTGCCAAGGTATCCAAAATCAGATGGGCAGACATGTAATGTGATTTAGAGATGACCGCTGGACTAGAGTCATTACTGACTGGATCCCACGGGATGTCAAAAGATCACGTGGCCACCCACCTACAAGATGGTCAGACTTCTTCGTCAAGACCCTGAAGGAACGGTTTGAGGCTCTTCATATTCCTGAAGCAACCAGATGCCACTGGGCTGCATTGGCACGTGATAGGGTCAAATGAAAATGTTACTGGCGTCTGCTTGAGCAAATTGATGAACAATGGGATTCAATTGACATATGACCCCCCAGAGCACTTATGGATGGCCCCAATACCCATCACAGAGCAGCACTGCCCTGCCTTGCCCTACTTTGACCATTTCCACCAGGTTGACTTCTAAGGAGGTTTCCCATACCTAACACTATAAAAAAATCTTAATACAGAATTATTTTTCAAAATGACAACAATGTAACTATATGACTGTTATTTTTATTCACTAAAAGTTAATATTATGCTGAATTCTTGACCTAGGTACATATAACGCTGAATTCAGAGATGTTTGTTTCACTGAGAGTGAATGGAGCATCTGAACTACTTTTGTTTTTCATGAACATAGTTTTGAGATTCAGCTGTAGACCTATCTTTCCACATTCTCGGTCAAAGTCAGCCATCATTGTGCCGCTTTGTGTTATTAGAATGATGTCATCAGTGAAGTGGAAGTGATGTAGTTGCTAACCCTCTATCTTCACTTCCATTTCTTCCTATTCTAATTTCACATAATATTCTTGAGGGTGGCACTGAAGAGTTTCGGTGAAGTGGTATCACTCTGCTGAACCCTCTTTTACATCAATGATCACTACCTTGTAGAATGGTGAGATTCTGGTGGTGAATCCATAATACAACTCATGAAGGAACATGATGTACTAAGTTTGAACGCCCTGTTTGGCTAGAGCTTCGATGACTGCTTTGGTCTCCACAGAATCAAAGGCTTCCTTTAAATCAATGAACTTGAGACATAGCGGCATCTTGAACTCCCTACAAATCTCAATGAGCTTGGTTCACTAACCCTATCTTCACTATCACTATCATCCCGTTCATCATCTATTTGCTAGAGCGGGCACCAGTAATATCTCCATATGTCCTGTCTCATGCTAGTAGAACCCAAAGACATCCGCTTGCTCCAGGAACATAAAGAGTCTCAACTCATTATATTAGCTCATGGGATTGACATAATATAAATGTTACTGGTATTTGGCATATCAATACGACACGAGCAGCTTGCCAGGCTTGCCGTGCGGGGTGGCATACTCTTGTAATCACCTCTAAATAAAGCATTTATTGATGAACAACACGGCCGCTAGTGAGCTTGGTTACAGTGTGGGTATGGTCGATTGTGCTGAATCCTTTTCTGTACCCAGCTTGCTTGCATGGTTGTCCTTCATCTATATCTCTGCCAATCCTGTTCAGAATGACTTGAGTGAAGAGCTTTTAGATGATGGACAACAAGCAGATGGGGTGATAGTTGCCAATGTCATAGATGTCTCCCTTCTTGAATAGTAGAATGGTCCTGCTGGTTTTCCATCGGGGAGGGAATCTTACATTCAGAGAAGTAGTTTGTGAATACCCAAGCCAGTGTATTGATGAGTACTGATGGCAGATTCTTCAGGTGTTCGGGTCTGACTTTGTCTGGATGGTTTCTGTTTGCTTCTTCACCGACAAAATAGCATGTCAGATTTCAGAAGGGAGAAAGTTGAGAAAGACATATCCATTGGTGGAATTTGGTATGTGGCAGGTAGACATGGATATCAAAGAGATCCAAGTAGAATTCATGGATAATCTTCTTCATTGCCTTTTTTGGAAGATGTGATAGATCCATCAGGATATCGGAGGGAAGTCATCTTGGTCTTATAGTTGGCAAAGGACAGGCAGGTGTTGCAAATGCTTTTTGACTTCTGCTGCATTGACCACTATTGCTGCTCTTCTCTCTTTGAGGTCTTCCTATATCACTTTTCTGCACTGTTTTGCTAGCTTGGACATTAGTTTATGGTTTTTGAGTTCACCCTTGCCACATTGGTGAATGAGCTCAAGAGTTTTTAAAGTCAGGCATCCTTTTTGGCTTTCTTTCTTCCTTTCTGCATTCTTCGACCACCATGGAGGTGCTGAACCAGTCGGTTTTATGTTTCGTCGATGGCATCTTCCCATGTTGCCCCAATGGTGCCATGGAGTTCCCAGTGGCATTCATTCTGAGAAGTTCTCTTCTTAAACTTTGCAGGGGCTTTTCCCCCATTGGGTAAAGTAGAATTTGCATAAAGAAGATGGTGGTCTGACCCTGTTTGGAAATTTGGGGACGACTCAACATGGATCAGGGCAAAACTGTTAATTGAATATGATGTGGTCAATTTCTTTGTGGAACTGTCCCACCAGGAGATTCCCAGGTCCAACATTTTGATTCAGCCTTCTAGAACTGTGAGTTCCGTGAATGGTCTTGGTAGACATGATGAACTCAGATAGTCTCTCACCCTGTTTGTTCCATTCTAGGCCTTGTGTCCCGATGTGGAGTTCTTTGGCGATCTTCTCATTCTTATTTTGGCATTAAAAACACAACTTATGATCTTACAGATAGTGTGATATTCTTTATAGACCTCCTCCAGTTCCATGTAGAATTTCTCAATTTCTTCTTCCTTGTATATGGATGTTGGTGCATAGACAACTAAGATAGAAACTGCCGTCTGTGGGCCACATCTCTTCACGTGTAATTGTCTGATTCAGTTTTTTAGGCACTCAGAGGGAATCAGTGCTCATGTCCAGGTTTGTGTTAATAAGGTCACTGACTCCATGGCGCCTCTTTCATGGCATGTTCTGAGGAACAATTCTTCTCCATTGTCAAAAAATGGTGTGATTTGATTGACCCCTTCTCATCTTCATCAGACCAATGATGTCTTACTTGATCTTTTGTAATTGCACCATCATGTCCTCAATATATGCTTCTGATGCCAGCATACATGCATTGAAAGTTGCAGTGCAGACAGACAGTCATTTTAGTCCTTCTTCATTTTTGCAGCCTAGTTTGGCCCTGAGATTTTATCAGCCTCTCCTTGCTCATCCTTCTTAGTGCTTCTGTATTTAAGGCTCTTTCATGGTCAGGGGATGGAATCTATTGTTTTTACTAGTTTTGGCATATGAATATGCGACAGACATCTTGCCAGGCTCTGCTGTGCTGGTAGGATTCCCTCAGTAGCTTGCCGGACTCTCTGAGAGGGGCGGGTAGAATACTCTTGGTAATTTACGTTTGAATTGTGAATTACAAATTAATTGTAGTTAATTTACAATTAATTACAATGAATTGTAAATTACAATTAAGTGCTGGTAGTGCTTAACATGATGAATGACATAGTACCTGAGCTGTGCAGGGTGAAGAGAGCAGCATGATTGCCTTCAAGAGCAATGAAGAAATAGCTTAAAGGACAAAGAAACTCTGGCCCCAGGTACATTTATTCAACTCCACCATTCTCCTTACATTAACATATGCCTCAGAGACCTGGGCCCTATAAAAGCAGGATGAGAGCTCTATCTGGGTCTCCCAGAGAGGAATTGAAAGAACTATGCTTGGAATGTCACGCCTCACTCAAGTGAGAGAAGGTATCTGGAGTTCTGACCTTGGTGGACAATCAGAGTCAGGGACACTGTCTCATTTTCCAAGGTGTCGAAAATTAGATGGGCTGGACATGTAATTTGACTTTGAGACGACCGCTGGACTAGAGCCGTTACCAATTGAGTCCTACGGGATGTCAAAAGATAGCATGGCCACCCACCTACAAGGTGGTCAGACTTCTTTGTCAAGATTATGAATGAATAGTTTGAGGCTCTTCATATTCCTGGAGCAAGCAGATGCCATTGGGCTACAGTGACATGTGACAGGGACAAATGGAAATGTTACTGGTGCCCACTTAAATAAATCGATGAATAACAGGATGTCAAGTGATCAAGTACAAAAGTAAGTTAATATATGGAGTTTGATCATACTCATATACATTTCCCATTATTTCTAAGCTATTTAGTAAGATATAGTAAGATACATCAAAACTGCCAATTATATTTGTATTCCTTTAATATTGTATAGCTTAATTTTTAGGGTGAGAGAAGGATAACTTTTCCTTTCTCTAAATAACCATCTATCTTCTCAGAAAGCATGCAACTGTTCATAAATAGAGGATTTGTTATTTTAGGTGGTCCATAGATTCTTTTCAATTTCATAGAAAGTCCCAGCTTAAAATTATTCCTTTAAAACTTTATCATTCTGCCAAGTATTATCCAGACCTTGTCCTGCTTTGCTTCCTAGATCAGACAAGTCAGTCATTTTCATGGTCTGGATTCCACAGCTCATGAGAGCCCCACCCAAGAGAGAAGCAAAGATTTCAAGCCTAGTTATGCAGGTCTCAGTAACCAAACTCATCAGGCTTCAGTGGAGCTGTAGAAGGAGTCCCTTCCCCCACCTCAGTCCCCTCCAGAAGACCTGGTGGGCCCACCTAAGACCTGCCTCAAGTCTTAGCATGGCATTGTCGACTGTGATCCAGAGACACACATGAGACTGAGCTGCTGCCGGCTCTTCCTCTGGCAATATCTCTAAGCCAGTTATACTGATCTATCAGGTATCCCACCACATTTTGTGGAATTGAGTATGAGGGCATACAATCACAATGGGGTGGTAACAATGTCGTGTGTGTTGGAACATATTGATAATTTCTTCTACAGTGAGCTCAAATGGTACAATGGAGATTTAATAATCTCCATTAATTTTAGTTCTAGAACATAATCATCAACCTTATTTAGAGAATTGGCTCCAACAAGCAATATAGAATAGATTATTCAGTGTATGCTTAGGACAGGTTCCAACAGAGGTGGAGAAAAATTTGAAATGAGGTGTTGTCTGTAGGTGCAGTGGGGGCGGGGATGTGGGGCTCAAGTTTGACTGGTAGAAACCCACTTCTTTCTAGAAACTCAAAAGTGAATGCAGGAACAGAATTTGGCCAAATTCACACATAACAATCCATAAAAAATCAATACCGTTCCCATATATGGGCAAATGGCCAATATAATTAGTACGTACTAAGAGAGCAGACATTGGACGGAATGGGGGTGGGTAGGAAATGAGAGTCTTTGTTGATTATCGAAGCACTCTGGTGGTGGGTAGGAAATGAGAGTCTTTGTTGATTATCGAAGCACTCTGGTGGTGGGATTGGTATTTAGCAATGAATCTCTCTAACAACTTTACTGTGAGAACCTGTACTTTGTAAATCACAGTGTTTAATAAAATTAAAAAAAAAACAATCACAAGTGGGGATGAAGAGTGTAGAAACAAAGTAGGAGCAAATTTAAAAAATCTCAACCATAAGAAAGCTACTAGAGCTATAGTAATCAAACCAGTGCAAAACAGATGACTGAATATACACAGAAGTGGAATAAAACAGGGTACAGAAATGAAAACAGAGTAATTCTAAGTGATTTTTTGAAAATGTTCTAAGTTCACTATACAAAGTAATGATGCTGTATGCTATACTACTGTACATAAAAGAAGTAGGGACCATTTAGTTAGATACAGCATTTATCAATATAACTGAAGGCACTAAGCCATAAAATCTCATAAGAAATAAGACATAAACATTGGTATATACATTGGTATTAACAATGAACTTTCTAAGTATGACACTGAAAAAAATAAAACACAAAAGATAAATTATAAATAGAATTGTAATGGCAATCAAGACTATAGGAAAAACATTTACAGAAAATGCTATATCTTTGTGTTTTTACCCAATATATCTAAAGATCTCTCAAAATTCAACAAAGCCAAAAAAGAGAACTTGAGTAGACACTTCTCAGAGATGGGCCTTTATTAATAAATCAGTGATTTATTAATAAAGAACATGAGAAAACACTCAACACTCTTAATTACCAGGAAAATCCAAATGAAAACTGTGACACATTTTCACTTCACCTGGTCTAGGATGGGTACATTGAAAGAAAAAGAATAAAAATAAGTGTTGGTAAGGACTTAGAGAAAATAAAACCATGATACACTACAGATAGGAATGTAAATTAATGTTAAGGTAAAAATCCTATAATGATTTGGTTATTCCTAAAAACTAAATATAGATTTGCTATCTAATTCCGTTTTCCACTCTTAAATTTATATCCCCTAGAAATGCTGTTCAAACATATGGAAAGTCCACTGCAGAATTATTTACACTAGGCAGCCTGTGTCTATCAGCAGTTCAATTGCAGTGCCTAAATGACATTTTCATATAGCAGAATAGTATGAGGCACCTAATAATATACTAAGCAGTCTCATTTTTAATATTAGGCGATGCTATGGAGATAGAGGTGCATGTGCTTCTGAGTCTGATCTTGAGAACTACATATTCTCCCAAGGACTACTGGGGAGAGATTTGTGGCTCCCTCCAGAGCTATACAGGTCACAATACCCTGCAAAGAGTTACCTAGGAGTGACCCAGCAAATCCTTTCTGGCAAGTACTACCAGGCATGGGCTCCACAAAATTGAAAAGAAATGAAAAAAAAAGATAGCAGGTTTCTGAATGTGCTACCACATGCTATTAGGTCTATCAATTATTATCAAATCTTGATATCACTGTATTAAATGCAATAAGCAGACAATAGCATGATCTATTGAGGATCATGAGGCAAAAGGAACTCAGAGAAACTTTATGGGATCCTGAGAGTGGCCATAATATCAAGAAACAAGGAGCAATCCCTGAAGTCGTAAAATGTGATTTGTTTTGGGTCTTTATGGGATCTATTTCCCCTTGAACAGGCTCCAATTTGTCTCTGCCATGTTGAAACCTCTATGTGGAAAGAAAGTTAAGTTACTGGATTTGGCAACCAGATTCATGCTCCTATTCAACAATATGAAAACACTCAGCCCTAGATTTTTCCTTTACATGTGCTATGGGCATCAAAGAACATGAGGACAATGAAGGACTTCGACAGCATGTTCTCTCCTAGTCGATGATTATGCCAGGTCCAGGAAGGAATCTGTAGGATACCCAAAATGTGGAACACCCCACCCAGAAGCTCTTGTTAACCAATCTAAATGTTCAAACAAAATATACAGAAGTTATACCAAGCCCCAGTTTAAACTTTTTAACTCCCCTATGCCTCCACATTAATGGAACACAGCTCAAGATTACCTTTGTGGGTCCTGTAGTGGGTCTGAAATGCAATTCATATTCTTCTATACAAGTTTAGTTGTATGTAAAAGAAGTTTAGTTATCTTATTGAATCCTGATTATTTCTCAGTAGTTGTTCTATATGCAGTATTCCAAACAATTTTTTGATGTAGGATTGCTCTGGCTTCACAGTGGCAAAATACATATTTTTTAGTGTTTTATACCCTTGGAAACTCATACTGCATTAGTCAGAATGAGCTTCTATTGGACTGCCTAAAGCAATTGAAGAAAATGTTAGAAAGATTTCATGCAGTGGTTTACATGCTCTTTGGGGTTTGTTTGTTTAATATTTACACTGTGTGATGCTCTTTGGTGAAAGAAGAAAGTACTGACTGCCTTCTGCAGTTTATTGCTCTTGTGAATGACGTGATATTATCCAACATGTACACCACAAGAGATAAGAGATTCAGTGATTAGATGGTATTTTCTGTACTAAGCTGAAAATAAGAAAGAACACTTGAAAGTTGAGGATGTTTTTTTGGTAATGTATGCTTTTACTGATGAAAGACAGAGAGAGGAGAGACAGACAGAGAGAGAGAGCCAGAGAGAGAGAAAGAGAGACAGAGACAGAGTCAGACAGACAGACAGAGATGGGGGAAGGAGGAAAGGAAAGAGGAAGGGAAGAACAAAAGGAAGAGGAAGGAAGGAAGGAAGGAAGGAAGGAAGGAAGGAAGGAAGGAAGGAAGGAAGGAAGGAAGGAAGGAAGGAAGGAAGGAAGGAAGGAAGGAAGGAAGGAAGGAAGGAAGGAAGGAAGGAAGGAAGGAAGGAAGGAAGGGAGGAAGGAAGCGAGGAAGGAAAGGGGGAGGAGGAAGGGAGGGATGGAGGGAGGGAGAATACCTGCAGTGACAATTTAAGGAGTTATTAAAGAATTGTAAATAAATTACTTTGTGTCTTTAATAAATTCCTTCAAATATAAAGCTATTTTAGTCATTGCCAATTGTAAATTATTTTTGACCATTTAAAAAAGTCTGTTCAACAGCTTGAGATGTGAATATTTAAAGATAAACCTGTGCTACCAAACACATGTTTTTATTTTATTTCTCTTTTAAAATACCTACATGTTTGCTGGAGAGATTGTACAGTGGGATAGGGTGTTTTACTTGCATGAGGCACCCTGGGTTTGATCCCCAGCATCCCATATAGTCCTCTGAGCACCAACAGCAATGACTTCTGAGAGCAGAGCCAGAAGTACACCCTGGATGCAGCCAAGTGTGGCCCAAAACACAAACAAACAAACAAAAATATCTAGATGTTTAAGGGCCAGATAAATAGTTCAGTGGGCAGGACACTAATCTTTCATGTGGCACAACCAGGTTCTATTCTGGGTATACCAGATGATCTCAGTGTCCTACAGAACCAGGAGTAAATCCTGAGCCTGTTGAGAGTGGCCAAGCCCCTTCCCCAACAAAGAAATAAAATATCTGAATTTTTCTCAAACTCTTGCTTTGGTCATGCTTGTATTTAACCGTGCCTCGGTCTGTCATCCGGTTAAATACTAACTGGTGAGATAGAACTTGGAATTCTGGGGAAGTGAAGGCTAGAAGCGTATTGACTGTTAGTGACTTTGGTTTTAGAAGACGGTAAATTTTACCAGTCCAATTCACTCTTATAATAATCGTGCCCTCTCACTGTGCTTGCTCTTTCTCGCAAGTGGCATTTGAGTAAGAAGTATAGGTGACTTTTGTTGTTTCTTTGATCTTTTATAGCTGCTGAATACCTTTTGTACCATTGTAGCAATTGATAATTGATGAATCTTTATCGGCTTTTTTGAAGCATAATTGACAAATGAAATTTGATGATATTTTAAGAGTTCAGTCTACTAATTTGTTGCAAACATATGTTAAGAAATCCCTACATTAAAGCAGTTAACTCACTTATTACCCCACATATATTTATCCTCCTTAGAACTCAAGTTCTCCCTCATCAAATTCAAAGTATATAGTTTCAACAATATGCATTAGCTTCTTGGGCCTCATTTATTTTCATATTTTCTATTGGCTTCCCTGATGGTACTTAGTGAGCATCGGGCCCCTCTCAGTGATTCTCAACCAACTGAATAAGCTGCTCGGTGTGCCCAAGGGTGTCAGAAAATACCTTGGCACCAGGGTAGTGCTGAGGAGCTTTGAGACTATACCCAGTGTTGTCTGTGGTGCCGAGATCTAAAGGGCGCGAAGTGCCTTTAAGGCATGAGCTATATCTCTGTGAGAACTCTCTAGCTCCGACATTAACTTATATCTAAGAACTTATATTTTTCACCAAAAGGATTCTCTTCATTTTCTACTACTCAGACTACTTTTAATTTTATAAATTTGGCTTATTTTACAATTTTGGCTGAATATTAAATATTAAATTTTATAGTTTTGGCTTAATGTTTTAAAAATGCTTCACATGTAAGTGTGCCATATCAGGTAAATATCACTTGATCACTTGACTTGATCACTTGACATCCTGTTATGCATTGATTTGCCTGAGCAGGAACTAGTAACATTTCCATTTGACCCTATCACGTGCCAGTGAAGCCCAATGGCATCTGGTTGCTTCAGGAATACGAAGAGCCTCAAACTATTTGTTCAGGGTCTTGACAAAGAAATCTGACCATGTTGTAGGTGGGAGGCCACGTGATCTTTTGACATTCCGTGGGATCCAGTCTGCAATGGCTCTAGTCCAGCAGTCATCTCCAAATTGCATTACATGTCCAGCCCATCTGATTTTTGATACCTTGGCAAACAAGACAGTGTCTCTGACTCTGGAACAGCAACGGAGGTCGGAATTCGATTCCTTCTCTCACTTGAGTGAGCGTGATATTCCAAGCATAGCTCTTTCGATTCCTCTTTGGGAGACCCAAATAGCATTCTCGTCCTGCTTTCATAGGGCCCAGGTCTCTGAGCATATGTTAATGCAGGGAGGACAGTGGAGTCGAAGAGATGTGCCTGCAGCCAGAGGTTCTTTGTCTTTTTTACCTATTTCTTTGATGCTTTTTGAAGGCATTCCATGCCACTTTCTTCCTCCTGCGCAGCTCAGGTTTTAGGTCATTCATCATGTTGACTTCTCGACTAGGTACACATAACTGCTGCATTCAGAGATGTTTGTTCCATTGAGAGTCAATGGGGCCTCTGGAACTAGTTTATTTTTCATGAACATAGTTTTCTTCTGATTCAGCTGTAGACCTACCTTTCCACATTCTCGGTTGAAGTCAGCCAGCATTTGTGCAGCTTGGCTAATGTTTGGTGTTATTAGAACAATGTCATCAGAGAAGTGGAGGTGGTGTGAGTTGGCGACCGTCTATCTTCACTCCCATTCCTTCCCATTCTAATTGTCACATGATGTTCTCAAGGGTGGCACTGAAGAGTTTTGGTGAAATGGTATTACCCTGCCGAACCCCCTTTTGACATCAATGATCACTTCCTTGTAGAATGGTGAGATCCTGGTGATGAATCTGAAATACAACTCACAAAGGATCTTGATGTATTGAGTTTGAGCGCCCTGCTTGGCTAGGGGGCTTCAATGACCGCCTAGTCTCCACAGAATCAAAGACTTCCTTTAAATAAATGAATGTGAGACAGAGCGGCATCTTGAACTCCCTACAAAATTTCCCCTCAAGGTCAACTTATCCTTCTTCCACCTCTTCTAACCTGGCCAATTTAGTGCTGTGCCACACCCACCCGTAAGCATGTATTAGTCGTGTGAGCTCCCTCCCTGACCCAATGGTAACTTTGTCTTTTTTTTTGCAGTGCTCAGGGTCAAACCCAGGACCTAACATGGGCAAGGCAAGTGTTCTACCACCTAAGCGACAGCCCCAGCTAGGATCATAATTCTTTGGCATTCCTTAATTCTGGTTCATTGATGAAACCCTCCAGGATTTCATCTGGAAAAACTGACCAGCCCCAACAAATTGCCTAACAGATGGAAGGCAGTAGGTGATCATATATAAAGGTACCCATTAATCTACACAAATGCCCAGTTGTTGCTTTTTTCAGTCTGAAGCTTTTTTTTTAGGGCGAGCGTGGGTTTGGGCCACACCTGGAAGAGCTCAGGACTTAATTCTTGTTCTGAGCTTAGGGATCATTCCTAGGGGTTAGGGTACCCAAGAGGTGCCAGAGATTGAATCCTAGCTGGCCATGTGCAGGGCAAGTGCCATAGACATTGTACTACCATGCCAACCTCTAACTTGATGTAATTTTTTTTTTTTGGGTCACACCCGGCAATGCTGAGGGGTTACTTCTGGCTCTGCACTCAGAGCTCTACACTCAGGATTTACTCCTGGTGGTGCTCAGGGGGACCATATGGGATTCCAGGGAATTGAACCCCTGTCGGCAAGGTGCAAGGCAAATGCCCTCCCCACTGTGCTATCATTTCGGTCCCCTAACTTGAAGTATTTTAGAAGCCTCAAGAATAAGCAGACACTTAAGGAAAATGTCCTGGCTTAATTATTTGTTTTCTTTAATTTATTTTTATTTTAGTCAGTTTCTTTACATTTCACAATGCTGCCAATTGTATATTTACAATATGTCAATTTACAATTTTTATATATACATTAATATGGTGATTGTCAAAATGTCGATGACAATATGTCAATTGTTAACATGCTGATTAAGGAGCTAGAGCCATAGCAACAGAGAGTACTACTTGCCTTGCACACTACTCGTATATTATATAATTATGTTATATAATTTATATAATTAATTTTAAATTTTATAGAATATAATTATATATAAAAGTATATAATCATAATATAGATATATACATATCTTTTCTCCGGTTTCTTTCCCTTAGCTTCATGTTTTTCAATTTCTTTTAGGTTGATGTCAAAGGCAGGGTTTTCTTATTTAAATTTCAAGATACTTTTTATATAAGTATGTGATATATTTTCTTGATATATTCATTTATTGATGGATACTTACACTTTTCCCACATTGGGCTGGAGTGATAGTACAGTGTGTAGGGCGTTTGCCTTGCACACGGCGAACCGGGTTCGATTCCCGGCATCTCATATGGTTCCCTGAGCACTGCCGGGAATAATTCCTGAGTGAAGAGCCAGGAGTAACCCTTGAGCACTGCCGGCTGTGACCCCAAAAAAGCAAAAAAAAAAAAAAAAGAAATTTTCCCACATCTTGGCTTTTATGAATAATGCTGCAGGGTTTTGTATTGTTTAGAGGGTCACATATAGAGGGTGCTCAGGGGCTACTTATGTTCTGTGCTCAGGGTCACTCCCCAGCACTAATTAGGGGAACACGTGTGGAGAATGAAGCAGGAGCTTAAGCAATAATGTATGCACATGAATGCTCTGATTTTGTATCCGTGGCACCATAATGCAGACTTAATTTTCTTCCCCATCCTTTTTCCTACCGCCTCCCTCTCCCCACCCTACTCCTCCCTTTCATCTTCTCCCTTCTCTTCCCTGCCCCTGAATTATATCTCCAGATCAAGCTGTAATTTTTTTTTTTGCATCTTGGAAATTGTGAATAATGATGCAGTGTACATTGAAGTATAACAATCCCTTTGACATAAAGATGTATCTTTTGTATATATACTTAGAAATGTAATAACTAGATGTTAGGATCATTATATTCTCAATTTTTGAGAATCCTTCATGCCATTTTCCTAGTGGTTTTATCAAGTTACAAATTTTAAATAGATTATCTAAAAGTAATCTATGATTTCTTTTTAGATTTGTGAGAATCTAATTACAGATTATCTAACTATCTTTAAATAATTAAATTTGAGGGAATAATAATTGAATTGTTGGGGAGGTGCTATTTTTCTTACTTTCAATAAATGAATTTTTTTTCAACTAAGAATATTACAATGTAAAAGCTGATCATTATTTTTCTAATATTTTTCTTCAAATTGTAACCATAACTATACATTGATTTATACGGAGATGATAATATATTTATCAGCAATGAAGATGTTCTTTAGCAACTGTCATTGTACAAGTAAGCACAAGCATTTCAGTAAAGAATTATAGAAGTATCATAATAGTATAATATATCTCCAGTGTAGACAGCATAATTTATTTTTTACTGTTTCTTCCGTCTTTTGTGTTTTTTGCCTTCCAGGGCAAAAAAATAAGATAGTAGGAAAGGAAAAGTAAAAGTTTTGGTCTGTAGTTCTGTGATATGCAAACCTACTTTTAGAATATATTTGTGGAATATTGTAGTATGACTTTTTGGATCATCACATTGAAATTTGTTCCATGACAAATGCACTCTCTAATCACTAGGAATGAGTCCTTAGCAATCTTCATTTCTTCACTTGCAGGAAAATAACATAATAGTACGATTCTTTCCTTTTTTTTTCTATTGTTAGTGATACAGTCATATAGAGAACATGGGAATCAGGAGATGCATTACAGTTAAATTTAATAAAATATTGTCTTTGGATCACACTGTTTTCACAAATATCAAAACTTCGTTTGCAGTAAAATATTTTATGGTACTTTAAAGCATAGAAATACTCTGTAAAGTTTTAAAACCCTAATATAAGATTTAAAATATTTTAAGCACAACTGAGGAGAAACTTTATGTGCTGTAAGCCAATGATGTCAGCAAAACAACTGTGGCCTTTTAAGAGCAATTATGATTTGTAGCCATTTTTATTGCCAATTTTCACAACTTTCCTTCCATTTTCCCTTCCATTTTTTCCTCCATACCAGGCAATCTCGTTTTTAAACTAGAGCTTTTAGGCCCCTGGGATCAATCTCTACCAGACAAGCATGAAACAAAACTTCCGTCTGGTTCCATACTTTAGCTGTTCCTGGCTGGAATTCAATTATAATAAGACATAAGGCTGCTTCAAATTCAATAGAATTAAAAACAACAAAAAAAGAACAAGAGGTTTGCTTCTGCAGTAATACTTGTTGATGAGTAGCAGAAATTATTTGAGCCTAGAATTGTCTCAGATTTAGCAAAACCACTTGATAATTCTTCTTTGCATGAATTACCTGATTATTGAGGAAATTAACAGATAGATGTGAAAATAATTTTAAGATATTTTTTCATCAATTATTATCTCAAGCTTCAATTTAGATTTTTCCCTTTATCAGTTTGAGTTTATCCAAGTAAGATTGGAAAACTTTTGGACATTTTCGAGTATTAATTGTCCTAAATAAAGTCAATTTGCTTTCGCATTTAATTGAAAAAATTTCGTATTTTCACTTTTCCCACTTCCTTGATAGGTCTGACCTCCAGCATAATTGTTTTTTACTCTTCTTTCCTTATTTGTATTTTTTTGCCTTCCGGGGGCAAAAACTAAGATAGGAAAAGACAAGTAAAAGTTTGGGGTCTGCAGTTCTGTTATATGCAAACTTACTTATAGAATATACTTGTAGAACTTGATGGAGTGACTATTGGGATCGTCACATTGAAATTTTCTCTTATGAACAATGCACTCTCTAATAACTAGAAATGCATCCTTAGCAATCTTCATTTTGCCTTCACATGCAGGAAAATATTGTAGAGATTTATTGATGAATCTCTTCTCTGAGGAGCTTTTCTTAGGTGAGCTCCATTAAAGAACCTTGAGAGGAGACTAAGGTCTAAAGTTTCCACTAGAACAAAAGTGATTTCTTTTTCTTTCTGTGCAAAGCAAACTCCATTGCCCACTTTTCCTTAAATTTGATGGATGATTGAGTTTTCAGTCAATGAAATATGAGGATATGTGCTATTTCCAGTCTTGGCCTACCCAGTCTTCCCACACGCAACCCTCTGTGTTCCATTCCCTTGTGAATGGGGAGGGAAATGAGCAAAGAGAACTTGGGGAGGCAGTTCTGAAAATGATGGAATAGTAGGATAATGTAAATGTGGATCCAACTGAAAAGCTTATTAGTCTTTTATAATTTGCATAAGTAAGTAATAAATTCAATCATAGCTCAACCTTGATATAATTTTCTCATAACAACTCTCAGTACCCTAACTAATATGCTCATGTATTATAATAAGATTTGTCAGGTTTAAGAAATAGAAATGAAGTGCATCCACTTAATTGGGAACTTCAAATAAACAGGAATTCCTACTTAAATTAAATGTGTGCCACACATTATTTAGGGCATGCTTACACAAAAAAATCATTTCCCTACAGTTCAACTTTCACTGGTTAACCTGTATTTATGTCCCTCTTAATTCTTACCATGATAAACTTCTTGGCATTCTACTTTCTTTGGCTTCTATACCTGGAATTTACTTTTCAGAAATATAAAGAACAAAATAAACTATTTGTTTTGGAACCACATCTTTTCAGTGCTTATTCAGGGGCTTACTCCGGCCTCTGCACTCAAGGGCTCCTAGCGGTGCTCAGGGCACTGTATGTGGTATCAATAATTAAACCATCAGTAGCATATAAGTTAGCTCCCTGCCCACTGTACTACTGCTCTGCTCCCCCATACACAAAATCACTCTTTTTTTTTTTTTGCTTTTTGGGTCACACCGGCAATGCTCAGGGGTTTCTCCTGGCTCTGCACTCCTGGCAGTGCTCGGGGGACCATATGGGATGCTGGGGATTGAACCCAGATAGGCATGGGCCCGCGCGTGCAAGGCAAATGCCCTACCTGCTGGACTATGGCTTCGGCCCTCACCAAATCACTCTTAGCCTCTATAATTACACATGGCTTTGAAAATCAGTGTATGTATGACAGTTACTTCAAAATTCTTTTTGTCCTAAAGTCCATTCCAGCAACTGGCATGTTTCTCATATGAATCTTTGCTTCAAAAGGCTCTCCATTATCTGTGCATAGTTATCTCAGAAAACAATAGATTATTTATAAGTGTATGGGTGGTGGTCGTGGAGGAATTCAGAGGCAGGAGGGTGTGGTTCATGGGAAATCACAAAATTGCTTAATAGTCATGCAGCTAAAGACTAGGCGAGGCGGAGGCGATAGTCCAGTGGGGAGGGCATTTACCTTTCACGGCTTACCTGGGTTCGATCCCCAGCATCCCATATGGTTTCCCCCAGCACTGCCAAGAGTAATTCCTGAGTTCAGAGCCAGGAGTAACCCCTGAGCATTGCCAGGTGTGACCCCCAAAAAAAAAAAAAAAGACTAGGCAAGTCCTTTGATAAATCTGAGACATTTTATTATTTGAACTAGAAGAAGAGTGGAAAGAGAGTGAAGAAAGCAGGAAATTTGTTATGTAGTACTATATTCTGTGACTAGTGTTTAGAAACTACTCTTGAGAGTCTAGATCCAGTGTCCTAATTACCTATTTTAAGCTCATTTAAAGAAGTGGGAAAATGAGACAGATATTAACATACTGTTAACATCATTTCAGCAATACGGCATTAGTCAACCAAATGTAATATTGCATTTATTTTCAAATATCATTCTATTATTCAACTCACATCTTTAATAAGTAAATTTTATCAATTGTTTCATAATTAGTCAATGCTATATAGTCTGTTCTTTAGTGCTCAGTTAACTCTTAAGTTGTAAACTTCTTTAGTTATTTCAAACTGTAGCCAAAATTCTCCCAGTTGATTTCTTTCTAGGAAGAATCTTGTTTTTCTTTTTTTAAAAGTTAGGCCAGAGATGAAATGGACAAAGGACAGACCAGAAGCACAGCTGCACACGCAGCCCATGTGGAGCAACTCATGGAGTCTCTGAGGAATCAGCTCCTCCCTCCGACCCAAAGTAGCCCCTAGGGTAATGCAGACACATGGGAGGAAGCTGAGCTGGCCAGAATGGGGGTGGGGATTTGGGCTCTCCCCACTCCATCCCGGTGGGCGTGGCTATGGGCATGCAGACTCCACAATCAGATGAAACAGACAAAGGACAGAACAGATGCACAGCTATGCACAAGAGTCATAGAAAACAACGTAGGCTAGGACCAGGTCCTTCCCAGGATCTTTCACATCTGTTCACTGTAATGATCATTGCAGTTGTAATAATCTGTGGAGATTGTGGAGAATAAAGAACTATAAAGTCAGTAGAACTCACTACTGAATATGCACATAGAGATTCGCATCATAAACCGTGGGGGCAAGTCACAAAGTGTAAGAGAAGAGAAAGAAATACAGAGAGGAAGATAGAAGAAGAGAAAAAAAAAGGTGCCTGCTATGGGGGCAGGCTGGGGTTGGGTGGGAGGGAGTGTTGGGACATTGGTGGTGGGAGTGAAGCAGTGGTGGAGGGCTGTGAGCTGGAACACTGTGTGATACTCAATTGTGAATATCTTTGTAATCCTATATCTCTCGGTGGTATAATAAAAACAAACAAACAAACAAATAAATAAATAAATGAAGTTAGGGCAATAAAATTTAATGCACATAAACCTTATATTTAATAAAATAATTCTTTCAGAGTTCAAAGAAAATAACGTCCCCCAAAATTGAAACTTATGTTTTTAAATCACTTTTTTAAAAAGATATTATTGTTTAAAAATGACATACTTCATAAGAGATAAGAAACTGAAGCTCAAGAAAATCTGATTGTAAGGGGAATAACAAACTTAGATCAAAGAGAGAACATTTATATTATTTTTTAATATTTTAGTATCAGTTCCTAGATTTACAGTAGAGAATGACACTATAATAGGGAAACTTAATTATATAACTTTATCATATGTAATTTACATTGTACAGCATTCTGTTTTCTCAATCGAATTTTCTATACTTTGTATCAGAAATATTTGTTTTAATAAAACAATACTGTTTACTATGGGATACATGTTAAAAAGCAAAACCAGAAAGTACAGTAATCTAATATATATTTATTTTAAAAAACAGTAAGGAAGCCATTACTGGAAATCAGATTTAATATTTTATTATGAGTTTTACTCAATATTAAGAAAATATTGAAAACAGCTGCAAAGAAATGGCAAATCAGACTGCACAATCTTTTCCAAACATTAAACAGTAAATATTAATCTAAAAGAGGTATTGACTAGCTCTATTAAAGGTATAGATAAATGCTTTAGTTTGTATGAGCCATACAAACTTTTCAGTAGTTATTCAACTCTGCAACTAGCAGGTAAAGTGAATTATTCTAAAGCAAGATGTAATACATTGACTAAATAGTCATGGTTTTAAATTAATAAACATGGACAGATAACAAAGTCTGCTACTCAACAGCATAATGATATTTTTCTAGAAGAGTTTACGTATTCTTTTTTTTTCCTTTTTGGGTCACACCCAGCGATGCTCAGGGGTTACTCCTGGCTCTGCACTCAGGAATTACTCCTGGCGGTGCTCGGGGACCATATGGGATGCCGGGGATCGGAGTTTTCGTATTCTTAAAATAAATTTGTTTCGGTCATTTGTTTGTTTCTGTTTGGGGGCAGCACCAGAAGTTTCCCAGGTCTTATTCCAGCTTACTCACAGATATAGTGGAAATTTATCTTCAAATATTTATGATTTACCTATAAAAATAATCATCACAGTTTTTGGCTATACCCTGGGTGATGAGCTTCTACATGAGATTTTTGCATTTTAACCTTCAAAGTAATTTACCGGTGATCATACACATATCTGTATTAATGAATATCACTTTTCTTGTATCACTTGTCGTCACTTTGTTCATCGATTTGCTTGTGCGGGCGCCAGTAATGTCTCCATTCACTGGCAATGAAGTTCATTATGTTACTGTTTTTGGCATATAAAATACACCGCGAGTAGCTAGCCAGGCTCTGCCATGGCTCTGGGTTCATCCCAGGGGGGCCCAGTCTATTTCTATGTCAGACCATCAACCATCCAGGGCTCATGGATCAGAGCCCTGGGTGTAGAAAAGCCTGTCTCCTGTCTGCCACCTGCCAATGCAGCCGGGCACGCAGTCACACCTGCAACACCTCAAGGGCAGGACTGGGAATAGGAAGAAATCTCTTTGTAAGAGGTCGTTCAGCACTCCTCAGGATCCGGCTAAAGACAAAAAATGCCTTCTGCTACTGTTTGTCCTAGAATGTACTTTATCATTCCCTCAAATTTAAGTGGTAATCCAGCAGGATAGAAAATTCTTTCCACTTAACACTTTCAGTGATGTTCTACCTTCATCTAGAAAGTTTACAATCTGAGAACTCTGAAGCTTTGAGGCTTTGTTTCTCCCTTGCTGTTTTTTTGTTTTGTCTTGTTTTGCTTTTTGGGGTCATACCCGCGGCGCACAGGGGATACTCCTGGCTCTGCACTTAGGAATTACTCCTGGCGGTGCTCGGGGGACCATATGGGATGCCGGGATAGAACCCAGGCTGGCACAGGCCGGCTGCGTGCAAGGCAAATGCTCTACCGCTGGGCTATCGCTCCGGCCCCACTCTCCCTTGCTGTTTTAAGAAGCTTATCACTCTACCTGGTTCTTGCCATTTTGATTAGAGCATACCTCAGTGTTGTAATTCTGTTCCTCACTCTAGCTTACATGGACCCATACATAAGTTCTCACTCTTAGACTGGAAAAGTCGCAGTTATCATTTCTTCTACCAGTCACACTGCCCCTTTGCTCTTTTCTTTCTGGAATACCTAAGGAGCCAAAGTGGGTCCTCCACATTATAATTTGTTATTTGTTCATTTCCCTTTGGCCCACCAGTGGTCTCAGGGCTTACTCTAATATATATATATATATATATATATATATATATATATGTACATATATATATACATATACACACACACACATATATATCCTCTGAATCTCAAATATATATCATGATCAGTAAGTTCATTCCTATATTAAACATATATTTGTAGAGAACTTGTATGTTCAACATCTTATTCTTGCTTTTACTATCAGTATATATATATATATATATATATATATATATATACATATACATATACATATATGGAATATAGGAATGATCACTACAAAGACGTGATGTCAAAAAGGGGGTTCGGCAGGGCGACACTGTTTCACCAAAACTCTTTAGTGCCACCCTTGAGAACATCATGCGACAAATTAGAATGGGAAGGAATGGGAGTGAAGATAGATGGTCAGCAACTACACCACCTCTGCTTCGCTGATGACATCGTTCTAATAACACCAAATATTAGCCAAGCGGCACAAATGCTGGCTGACTTTGACCGAGAATGTGGAAAGATAGGTCTACAGCTGAATCTCAACAAAACTATGTTCTTTTCCTTTAAATTTCTGAATAAAAGCATTACAAAATTTTATTAGTTTTTAGCAGATTTTGATATTGATCAACATACTTGGAGTTCACCCTTTTTCTCCTTTTTTAAAAAATTTTTTACCTGTAAACAAAATATTAGACTTATTAACTTCTAAAACCTTGACACTGAACATCATATACAGCAGTCTATTTTCCTTCAAAACCTTAAAAAACTTTTTCATTAGTCATTCCTATATATAAAGACCTTAGAAAATTCTTACAAAATATCTTCTTCTTGAGGGCTATTTAGGTGTTTCACCTTTAAACACTTAAAGCAGCAAAGAAACATTAAGATACACCTTAAACACTTAGAAAATACATTTTTTTCTAGAAAGAAAGGGTTATCTCCAGCTAAAGCATCAACAGGCTGAAATGCAAGATTGTTTTTATTAAAGATGAGCCAAGATCAACAGGCTGCAAAGCAAAATTATTGTTATTTAAGATGGACCGTGTTTAGCAGGCTGCAAATCAAGATTATCATTATTAAACAAATGAATCAGGAGGTTAGAACAGCAGTTTGCAATTTAAGATTAAGACTTTATATTTAAAGAAATTAGATATTTTTAAACCTGTATCGATGAAATTAGGTGTTTTTAGACCTGCTAGCCATTTATAATCAATTTTTTCTTAGATAGGTGAATTGACTTGTTTTTTGCATCTGCATCAGTGTTTTCCAGCGGCTCTACTTGAGACAAATTTAAGGTGGATAATGTTAAAGATACATGTTTTTTGTTGCTTTAATAACTGAATTTTGAAAGTATTTTGAGCATGCTAAACACTTCGTCTTTTTGCCATAACATTTGCCATAAATCATTCACCAAAACAATCCATTTGCCAGAAGTCGTTTGCCATAAATATCCAATCACATAACTTAATTGTCTGCAAACCTCCAGCCACGTGGGACAGGAGCACAGACAAAAACTGGACAATTTAGTCCGGTTTGTCTTTATAGAAAGCTATGGTACTTTATGAAGGTGGCAGGCAACTGTAAATTGAGCCTAAAGCTCTTTTCCAGCTGAATTAAATAAAGATGCCACCAAGGAATCTGCCTTTTCATTTTCTTAAACTAAAGGTCCAGGAAAGCCTCTACTTTAACAGTTTGCTCTCCAGAACTTGCATTCAGCTCCCGTTGGGAGAGGTGCAGTTTAATCACAAAAATCACAAGAGTTAGCATCAGAAAAGGACAAAATAAAGAATAGTCATGAGGAATGTTGCAAAGCTCCCAGAGCTTTGCTCTTTTGACTATTATTAAATTGAGAACAGGAGGAACTACAAGCCTTTTGAGGCCTGGACAGGCTCAGGGAATTAATCTGTTCCTCCCCATCATCCTCATCAGAGTTTGTAAGAATTGTAGGGAATCCCTCAAATTAATATTCAGTCTCCATTAGAGGGGCATCTCTGCCTTCAGAGGTATTAACTTAGGGAAATTTTTTAGTTTGAGAGTCTGCATCCTCTGGAGGTTTCTTTTTTCCTCTAGGTTATCATCAAGCTTTAAAATCTGCTAGTTTTAATTTCATAATTCTCTAAAAGAAAAGCAGGAGTTACAAAAGTTACCACTGCTACTAGCACCTGAATAAGGTGAAGCCAGAACAAAGAAAAAACTTCCGGGAGGTAACCCATTTTAACTCATGGTTTAAGTTTTGCTCCCAGCTTTAGGAAAAGTTCATCAACATCTCGGTGGGACCTCCAGATGCAGGGGTGCCCACCTAGGGTCGCCAGATGTCAGGGATGCTGCCAGGGTCCCCAACAGTGCCTGGAAGTGAGGTCCCTTCTACCTTTGAAGCCGGGGGGGGAATGGATGAAGACTCAGGAATCCGATGCAGTTTTAAAAGGTTTACTTATCACAGGTTCATGATACAAATCAGCAATAGGAAAAACCCTGTGCTTAGGATTCCCGGCTAGAACCCAAGCCATGTGTAGGCCAAGATGGCGGCCACCATGTGTAAAGGCCCTGTAGAGAGGAAACAAAGACAAGACTCCCAAGAAGAGTGCAATCCCCAAAAGAGAGCCCCAAGGGAGAGAGAGAGAGAGAGAGAGAGTGGGCTGGTTTTATACCCCTGCAACTTAGACCTCCCACTATTATGGGAAGCAGGAAGGGTCAAATGCCCTTAGGTAATTTTTCCCAGCACCTCACCTAGGCCCTATTATATGCTAATGTTTTGATCCAAGATCTGCCTGGAAATGCCTTTAGAGGGTAGAGAAAGGGGTTTCTGAGATGGCATGTCTCTGTACCAAAGACTAATACTAATGCCAGTTAAATATTTCTCCAAGCCTTCACAAGAATCTCTCGTCTACTTCACAATAGTTTTGTATTTTAGTTGCCTCTGAGTTATCAGGGAGCCATGCTTGCTTGCTTGGAGGCAAACAGCATTTCTCTCTGGTCTAATTACTTAGAGATCCAATGTGACCAGGCAAATATGCTGCTAAGATCTAGCTAGTCCCACTATGATTGTGGTAGCATGAGAGAATATTTATACCAGCCAGTACAGAATACATGGTCAGATAAACTGCCACATTTAAACTACCTCCCTCTCTACAAAGTGACCTGCAGGTTGCAATCCAGGGCAGATGCAGAGGCTCTTAGGTGTCCTGCAACAGCCAAGGCATCGAAAATCAGATGGGCTGGACATGTAATACAATTTGAGTCGACTGCTGGACTAGAGCCGTTACCAACTGGATCCCACAGGATAAGAAAAAGATCATGTGTCCGCCCTCCTACAAGATAGTCAGACTTCTTCATCAAGACCATGAATGAATGGTTTGAGGCTCTTTGTATTTTTGTATTCCTGAAACAACCAGATGCCATTGGGCTACACTGGCACATGATAGGGTCAAATGGAAATGTTGGTGGCACCCACTAGAGGAAAACGATGAACAACTGATGTCTAGTGATCTAGTGATCTAGTGATCTAATGATACATATATAGGATATATATAGGGTAGGGTTGCTTATTGTAAAATACAATATATATATATATATAGAGAGAGAGAGAGAGAGAGAGAGAGAGAGTTGCTTATTGTAAAATACTAAAAAAATACTCCAAAAGTATAAAGTAGGGGATCATGGTGCTGAATCTGAGAACTAGAATATAAGGTTGCATGCTGGAACTCTGGGCTTGCTCTCAGGTACCGCATGGTTCTCTGGTGTACAAACATACTACTGGAATGGGCCAAAACAGGAATAACAGCAAAATATATAATATGTATGCAAGTATTTTTTAAATTCAATATTTTAAACCAGCCAGGCTGAGATAATGATAAGTTTATCTAAACAGAATTTCCTTTTAAAACTATCTTGTGAACTTTGTTGAAATGGAAAACTTTAGAATATTTTTCAGAGTTATTTTAAGATCTAGATTCCTTAGTTTCTATTTTCTCTTCCTCTGGTTCCCCTAGAGACAAATCCTTATTTCGTTTTTTTAAAAAAAATTATCCTTTATTTAATTTATTTTTAACTGTATGAATATATATTAAATGAATATATATATTAAATGAATATATTTAATTTAAATAAATGATGGTAGCTAAGAACAGTATATATTCATACATCTCACCTTGTAGAAAAGCTTGGTTTTATGATGCATTTATAAAAATCATTACTAATATTATATAAAACATCATTTTGTATATTTTATCTATAAAATTATTGTTCCTATGATTAATCATAGAGCAGCTTCAAGTCAATCTAAAAGTTTTGAGTATATAGGACTTTTTTTAATTTACTTTTTGTATTTTATTATAACACTGTGAGATAGACACTTACAAAGTTGTTTATGATTGGGTTTCAGTTATACAATATTGCAGCACCTATCCCTACATCAGTGCACATTTCCCACCACCAATGTCCCCAGATTATCTCCCCCTCCCTCAGCCTGTCTCTATAGCAGGAACTTTTCCTCTTCTTTTCTCTCTATTCCTCTCTTTCTCCCTCTCTGCCTCTGTCTCTCTCCCTTATTTTATTCCCTATAGCCTAGGCCACTGGTTTGGTTTGATTTCTTTTCTGTGATTACACTGAGACAAAACTAATTATCTAAAATTGGGCATTCTTTAGTATTGTCATAAATACTTAGTCAAATGACAGGAAGACTTTTCTACTATGTATTTCTTTTCTACTATGTATTTCTGTTTCCAGTAATGGAGATGTTACTGGCGCCCACTCCAAGAAATCAATGAACAAAGGGAAGATAAGTGATAAGTGATTTCTGCTTCCTAAATGAATACAATCATTTGTTATTATTCAAGGAAGCTACATTTTAAAATTTGCTATGAACGTTGGCTTAATAGATACGAAGCAGTTCTCTTAGGGAAAATGCAGGGCTAGATTCTTCAGCAGTTGTGTCATATATGTTTTTGTCAGTTAATCAATGCTTAATCTCTTTCATGGATTATTATGTTTAAAATACCTATTCAACACATGTTGTTGATTCATTAACAAGGCTGATTCATTAACCTTGTAGTAATGGGCAATAACTCCATAATACATGCTAAATCATAACTTATATTATGTTTTCTCAATATGATGCATAATTTATGCTCTTATATCTTAATTCTCTTACATTCAAGTTAGTTTGTTAGTGTATGTGCTATTAAAATATTCACTGTTATTCTATTGTTAATATACTGATATTTTTGATATTTATTGTGAGAGATTACTTACCTCATTTTCTCAGAATAGAGAGAAAAGGTTACTGGTACATTCTGTGTATGGTGCTCTTCTCATAGAGAGTAAAAATAAAATTATTCAATTGCCTTGCAAAATTTTCAGGTTCAGCTTAACTAATGCAAATGCATGCAAAATTATATCTAATAGTAATAACTTTAAGCTATTTTAAGTAGCATATTTTTAAAGTCATAATTCTATGCTACACAAAGGAATAATTATTTCCACACATGGCTAAATCCTCTTCACATTCTGGAAAAAATTATGATTGCAAAATTTAAGTTTATTAATAGAAAATTACATAGTACCATATAATTTTTCTCTAGGGAACTTTTAGATTATTTGTGAGGTAATGCTATTCAGAATAAACCAAAACAATACAATAGCCTGTCAAATATTTTTTCTAAGCTTATGATAACTGCTAAACCTAAATTTTTCTTAAGAAAAGTGATACTGTTGCTCTTGATCAATATTTTTGCCATAAATAACTAATTGATACATAGTAGGATACCAATGAAAGTTGACCAAATAATTTTAAAATAATTCCATTTGAAAATACCACCACTCTATAGAGAGGATTAGGAAGGATTTCACAACCAAAGAATATATTTTAAGGACACTGAGTGTACACACACACACACACACACACACACACACACACATATTAATATGTATAGTGCTTATTTCAGTACACTTTTACAAGTAATTTTTTTAATAACAGCCATTCATATTTTACTATAAATCAATGTTAATTTAACAAAACCATGAAACATATCTTTGGATTTCTTAAGCAACTCAAATTTTTTTCACCAACTTAGTAGCACCTAACTAACCAAGCATTTCCTTTATGTCTCTACTTTATCATTAACAATATTAACATATATTTCTCTTAACTAAATTCTGGACTGGAGAGGTGGTTCAATGACATGAACACATGCTTTGCATGTAGGAGGCCCTGGATTGATCATTGGCACTATATGGTACTGTGACTATTACTGGGAGTGAGACCTTCAGAACCAAGAGTAAGTCCTAAGAACAACCTTCTGTGCCTTCCCTGCAAATTCCAAGCCCACTCCACCCAGAAAATGGTTTACATTCCCATACCAGTCCAAGAAAAATAAAATAAATACAAAAATGTTAAAGAAAAACAAAAATGGTTATTAGAAAATACATAATTTGGAAATTTAATAAAAGCGCTTTTTCATTACTTTATACATCAAAGAATAAGTCAATCGAAATATGCAAAAGTATTTTAACTTAGTGATAAAAGCACTTTATCAAAGTATTGGAGTGCAGCAAATACTATGATTAGAAAAGAAACAGTATCACTTGTATCAGAACAGGTGAATAGCTATACTTTATTAAGCTAAATATTGTTCCAAATTACTCGGAGAAATTACAATAAATGATACATAAAGAAGATAGAACTTGATCACTTGATCTCTTGACATCCCGTTATTCATCGATTTGCTTGAGCGGGTGCCAGTAACATTTCCATTTGACCCTATCACTTGGCAGTGTAGCCCAATGGCATCTGCTTGTTTCAGGAATTTGAAGAGACTCAAATCTTTCCTTCAGGGTCTTGGCGAAGAAGTCTGACCATCTTAAAAGTGGACGGCCACGCGATCTTTTGACATCCCGTGGAATCCAGTCAGTAATGGCTCTAGCCCAGCGGGTCATCTCCAAATCGCATTATTAACAAGCCCATCTGATTTTTGATGCCGTGGCAAACAAGACAGAGTCCCTGACTCTGGAACTGTGACAGAATCGAACTCCAGATTCCTTCTCTCACTTGAGTGAGGCGGGATTTTCCAAGCATAGCTCTTTCAATTCCTGTTTGGGAGACCTGAATAACATCCTCATCCTGCTTTCATAGGGCCCAAGTCTCTGAGGAGTATGTTAATGCAGGGAGAACATTGATGAGTAGAAGAGATGTGCCCGGAGCTGGAGGTTCTTTGTTTTTTCACTATTTCTTCGATTTTTTTTCTTTTTTGGATCACACCAGCAATGCTCAGGGGTTACTCCTGGCTCTGCACTCAGAATTACTCCTGGTGGTGTTCAGGGGACCATATGGGATACCGACAATCGAACCAGCGCAGGCTGCGTCCAAGGCAAACACCCTACCTGTTGTGCTATCACTCCGGCCCCCTCTTAGATGTTTTTGAAGGCATTCCATGCCGTTCTCCTCCTCCTGCACAGCTCAGATTTTAGGTCGTTAATCATCTTGGATTTTTCGACCTAGGTACACATAACTGCTGCATTCAGAGATGTTTGTTCTATTGAGAGTGAATGGGGCCTCTGAAACTAATTCATTTTTCACGAACATAGTTTTGCTGAGATTCAACTGTAGACCTTTTTCCCACATTTCTCCATCAAAGTCGGCCAGCATTTGTGCCAATTTGCTAATGTTTGGTGTTATTAGAATGGTGTCATCAGTGAAGCTGCTGAAGACAGAAAGAAGTCATAAATATAATCAAATTGTTAAAATGTAAAACATGCAATGGCAGGACCTAACAAAATAAAAATAATTCTCTAAGGATTCTAAACATTGCTGAGAACCTGAATAAGCCAAAGAATAATAAAACACAAAGGAATTACAAAATAAATAAGAATTTTAAAGGAAACATCACTAATTATTCCATAGACCTCAAAAAGTGTCATTTTCAAGGTTCAGAGAGAAAATATAGGGAAGATGGACCCTTCTTCGTATACAGCCAACTCCAGTTTGGTCTACCCAAGCATCTTCAGGAGTCAACCATGTGCACAGAGCAAGAAATGATCTCTGAGTACAGTTGGTATGAATCACAATAAAAAAAATAAAACACAGAATGAAGTGTGATTTTCAATAATTAAAGAAAATTTGAAAGGAAGATACGTAAAACATTTTATTAAAATGTTAACAATACCTATACAGTGCTGCATATAAGCTTCAACTATGGGAGAATAGAAGAAACTTTAAGAATAAAAAAATTATTTGAAGAGAATGTTCTATAAAACGTCATTTTAGGAATGGATCTGTAGATTCAGTACAGTCTCAACTCAAATCCCAACAGCTATTGTATGACCTTGAAAAGCTTATTCTAACGTTTATTTAGAATTATAAAAATTCAAGGCAAGTCACGAAACTCTGAATTAGAAGAAAACAGTAGGAGAAATTTCAGTGTTAGAAGACAAATTGTTTTGCAAAATTAGTATAGTTAAAATGGTTGTTGCTATAAGGACAGGCAAATAGTAAAAGGAAGAAAATTAGGGTTCTAAACAAATATTAGTACAAAATTTTCACAGCAGTGAGAAAATCATAGATTATTCAATGAACAATGTGGGTGATTGAATATGCACATGCAAATTTAGAATAAAAATTTAGTTTTATCACAACACCAAAAAGACTTGAACGCTAATAAATGGGAATCTAATAAAATGATGTAGAAAAGCACATTTTTAGGAGGTTAAAAATAGCACATTGAATTGAATATTCAATATGCCAAGTACAGTAACAATGATGGACCTCATTCCCATGAATTGTTTGAGGCTCTTTGTGTTCCTATAGTGAGCAGATGCCCTAGGGCTACACTAGTATGTGACAGGGAGGAACAGAGATGTTACTGGTGCCACTCAAGCAAATTGATCTTCAATGGAAGAGAGCAATACAAGTGAAGTGAAAAATAACAATCCTTTAAAAATGTTCACTAATTCATTTGACCCAATACATTAAAATATTATTATTTAAATTTTAGTTAATATAGGCATATTAATTGGATCTTAATCTTTTTTAATATGTTTTATGCTTCATGCTGATGATACTCCCTTAATTCACACTCAATGCATATATGTTCAACATCCACATTGAGCTGGTGTTAACAATATTGTACAATGCAACTACCTGCAAAACATGTTTATACCGTAAAGGGAAAAGACATTCTTTTTCATAAAAGAACCATATGGGTCTTTGAAATTGACATGTGATCTAAATTATATAATTGCTTAAGTACAGCCCAAAAAAGAATAGTTTAGTTTAACAAAAGAATAGATTCTCAGAAGATGCTACATAGTGGGTTTTTGGGGGAGCCGCTGGGTCCCCAACAATATCAGGAAATGAGTTCTCTTCTACCTTCAAGCCTGCGGGTAATGGATGAAAAACTCAGGAGTCCAGCGCAGTTCTAAAAGGCTTTTACTAAGAAGGCTTACTCTGCAACTGCAATCCAGAATAATGGGATTTCCCCAGACCTCTTGGTCAGATTTTAGACCATGCATGAGAGCCCAAGATTCCCACCTAAGTGGTTCCTCATAACTCAAATCAGTCCCCTAATATATCCCAAAGCAATCCTAATCTTTAGGGAGGGTTGCATCAACAAAGTTCAACAAATCAGCTTCTAGTTCTAGACCTTGTTTCAGATCTAAACAAATAAATGATAATTCCAAGGATAAGTCCCTTTCTCTGAGATTTTCTTTTATGCCAAAACACTGGAGAGGAATGAGAGGCCTGGTATAAAGAAATACATCTCAATGGATGTATATTCATTGGGAGAAACACACCATAATTTCATGTGTTTCATGTAATCTAGATAGTACCCACAGGGTCTGTCTATTTTCCATTCTGCACCAAGGTGATTCTGAATGCCTTGTCTTCTGTTTACTGAAAGGGTAATGCTTGCCCTCTTGAGGGCAAACTAGCATGAACCTTCCTTAATCTTAAACGATAGTCTCAAGAAAGCCAGGGTGGTCGTCTCTTGGTAAATTCTAACTGTCCCATGCTGGGACCAGTGGGTATAAAGAGGAATTGTGCCCAATCTAGGTAACATTGAAATCTTAGTAGAGATTATAATAATGTTTCAGAAGTTACTGATTCAGAGTCAAGATGACTCTTGTAGCTGCCACACCCTCCATCTGTGTTTACATAGAAGAGAGATCTCATTAGCATGAACCCTGGTTTAAGAATATATAAATAGATTAAACTGTGAGTGGATTAAACAACAAAGCTCCCAAGCTAAGTAGGCTTCATGATCCAACAATGGGTGGAGGCTAAACAATTCAAAAGAAAACTTTTGATCATTGTAAAACTCAAAGTATGGAAAATAGTTCTTATGACAACAATAAACCGACCATAAAGGAAAATTAATAAATAAAATAAAACACCCTGATAAAAGTTTACTGAGAATAAGGATCCTGTTTAAAACATATATAAGATTAAAGAAAAGACAGGCCTCAGAGTAGAAAATATGATGAATGTAGTAGAAAAGTGTTTAACTATGGGATTTGGTGGAAATTTATCAGAATATTATGACCTAAAAAGAGAGGACAAGCATTTCAAATGAGAATTTCTAAAAATATTTAGAAATACTTCCGCATTGCTTGATCTTGCTGAAATCTAGGTAATGTAAGCTAACCAAGTTTAGATTATCTAATTATCAGAATAGTGCAAGTTAAACCAGAACCTAGTTTGATCCCTAGTACCATATATGATTCCCAAACCACCACCAGTAATGACTCTTAAAAACAGAACCAGGGGTTGTACCAGACAACATAGCCAGGGTTAGCCCCTGTGCACCTTACCTTCAAAAAATACCCTCATAAAAAAATACCCTCATAAAAATATTAATAATGCCAAAGTTAACAAGTAGAGGAAGCACTGGTATTAGAGATATTTGGATATGCTTGTAAATCACAGCTACTTCTGAAAACTTAATTTAATCTAATCAAATAGTACACTTATTCTGTGATTGTTGAAAATCAACATTAAAGATTTTTCATGCCCTAAAGATAGAAGTTCTCATAAGCAGATGAGACTATAATATTTATTATATATTATTATAATATTATATAATATAATAAAATAATATTTTAATATAAACATGTTTATCTTCCCGACCCTGAAATATTTATTACTGGGAAAGCTCGTGAAATAAGGATCATTTTCAGATAATAAAGAGCATCAAAAATGAAAATTTATAATTGCATTTATTTAGTAAAGATAAACTATTTCTAAGTGATAAATTACTGGTTCAAACATGATGTAGAATGATCATTAAAACATCAAATATCAATATGACAGAAAGCTCCTTTTTTGTTTAACTGAGCCTGGATAGCCTTTAGCAGCTTGTGAGCTCATATTGTGAAGAATAGGAAATACTAGCAAAAGCTTCCCAAATTCTCTTGACATAACTCAAAATTATAGTGTCTATTCCCAGTGTAACTGGGCAATATGTCAAATGTACTGCAATAAGTCTAAAATAGTAACTACAATAATTCCAATAAAAATAGTGCTAAGAAAATGTTTTTCAAATATTAAAATTGCTTTTTGTCTTTTCCTGTATTTCATAAAATTGAGGGACATCTGTTGTCTTCATATGACAGTCCATGTAATAATTCCTTCATATACCAATCAAGTACATATTCATGGACAAAGATTAATACTTACATATTTGTTGTAAAAAGCTTTAAGACTTTCATGCGATTTTATGTTACAATATTTCTCTGTACTGTTCTGTCTTAAATTGGTTTATTTACAGGGCATATATTAACGTATTCATTCTGACAACTACAAATATTGAAGGAGGTTTTCTTGTGCATGATGTGTGACTACTTAAGTGTCTAGAACCACAGCTCCCAAAAATTGGTTAAAAGAATGGCCAGGACATCTCTGTTGGCTTAATGGAAATCCCGAGAATTTCTGATTCTGTTTCTGGACTCATTACCAAGACTTCCACAAGTGATTCTATTGCAAAACTTCTTTGGTGATCTGTTACTAGAGCCGTTACCGACTGGTTCCCACGGGATGTCAAAAGACCACATGGCCGCCCACCTACAAGATGGTCAGACTTCCTTGTAAAGACCCTGAAGGAACTGTTTGAGGCTCTTCATATTCCTGAATCAACTAGATACCATTGGGCTACATTGGCACATGAAAGGGTCCAATGGAAATGTTACTGGCGCCCCGCTCGAGCAAATCGATGAATAACGGGATTCAAGTGATCAAGTGATCAAGTGATCTGTTACTTTATAGCACATTAAAATATTTTCCAGGCATATTGACAGTTGGCAACAATATTGGATGTGAGTACTCACAATGACGATTATTTGTTGAGCATCCCTTTTGTACTATCCACCCCTAGTAAAGTAAAATGCCATCATTCTAGAAGTGCACTATTACTCTAGATTTACATCTACACTTATGCCTTCTTATTTAAATGTAGAACGAGAAACTGTATTCCTTGGTTTTAATATGGAACTTGGTTTTTTACACAAAAATAGCTCACATTCTCTCTTCTGGTTTTCTGTGCTTGGGATGTCTGACTTCACAAAACATAATAACAATAAAATATTATTTATTTACTTATGGAGGACCATCCCTGGTAGTGTTCAGGGTTTACTCCTGGCTTTGTGCTCACTCTGACTAGGCTTGGGGACCTTATGGAGATCCTAAATTGTTCTTAGGACTCCTAGGGATGTTTCCCAGTGATATTTATGAGTAAGCCATAACTTAAAATTTAGGGCCTCAGGAATTAGGGCTTGCTAGGGACCACCAGGAACACAACTTGGTTGTCAGTCAAGGAGTTAGGTGATGCTAAAGATTGAATCCCAATTGGACATTCACCTTAGCCCCTGAACATCCAAGCCCTCCATCATTATTTTTACTGATATTACTTTTACTTCATTCTGATGGGGTTCTCCCTCAGGAGCAGAGGATATTTAATGAATAGAGAAGTAATATTTTGAAATAAAGCTGGTCTTCATTCCCAAATTCCTGTCCTACATATGATTTCAGAAAATCTAATAAAAATGTTCTATTTCCAACATCACATTTGTACTTGTCAAAATATTCTAAATATGCTAAATTCTATAGAGTGCGATTAAAAATGAGATATTCACAGGAACTCACCAATAAAAGTCTTTAATTGTCCATTTCTTTGACAGCTAGTAGCTTTTCAGTCTCATTTAAAAATGACTTTATATTCCCTTTTCGTCATAGAAAGATTTTAGATGCATTGTTAATTCTCCTTACTATCAGCTAAAGACCAATACTTGTAATAGAAGAGGGGAAAGGAGAGCCTGAGGGACAGTTACCTGAAGTATTTTGCTAGGCAACTGATGTTTACATTTCTACAAATAGATGTTCCTAAACCACACTTCCTATGTCCTTGGAAAATCTTGGTACATACTTAAGAATCCAAGTTTTAAAATGACTGCACTAGAGAATTTCAATGATTTGCAAAAGGACCACACAGATGAATTTATACTGGTGAACTTATACTGGTGAAGTATAAGATGAACTTATACTTATACAATTTCTTTAAAAAAAAAGGGGTAATTTATTTTTTATTTTGAGCCACACTTGGCAGGTGTCAGGGATTACTTCTAGCTCTGCACTCAGGAATTATTCCTGGCAGGTTCGAAGGTCCACATAGGATGCTGGGGATGGAACCCCAGAAGGCCATCAGCAAAACAAGATCCCTACCTGCTGTACTATCTCTCTAGGCCCTAAAACTAATTTCTTAACAAATTCACATTATTATTTTGTTTTAAATTTATTTAAATACCATGGTTTACAAAGTCATTCTTTATATAGTTTTTATGGGCACTCAAGGTCCCAACACCAGTCTCATCACCAGTGTAAACTTCCCTCCGCCATAGTCCTCTGTCCCCAGTTCCAATTGTTCCCATTGTCCCATGCATTCCCCAAGCCTGTTCCCTCAGCAGGCACAAAATAATACATTTTATATTGTTCAATATAATCAAATGGGTAGTGAAATTATCAAAAAATACTCGGTAAAAGAAAATTTGTGAAAACTATTATATCTCACCATGAGGAAGGGTCATTAAATCCTTATCTGAGGGTTTACTAACCTGTTTGTTGCTACTTAAGTCTTCTGCGTTAACGTTTCCTTTATTGAGTTCAGTTGACTTCATGTTGCTTTCCCATATCATTTGTGTGCCCCTAGTAGGATGTCAGCATTTTGGAATCTGTGGTATCCTGTGGCTGCATGTACAGCTGCTCACTCTAGGAGCTCTAGAATCTGTAGAATTTGCTGGAAGAGTTTACATGGCAGTAGTTGTGGGACATGGGTGTGACTTCTAGAGCTTCCAGAAGTAATGGGGATGGTACTGGGGGGGTGGGGTGGCTTTCCACCACCACTTTCAGAGTTTCAGCTGAAAACAAAGTTCCTAGAATTTTTGTTGGTTTGGCGTCTCTGCAGAGATCAGTTGAAGAGTGACGGAGTTGGGTCATTGGCATGTGCATTTATTTTATTAAAGATAAATGACACACAGAAATGCCCATCACTTTTTAGTATTTGTAAACATACCTCCCTCACTGTTTTATTATTGTACTATTGTTTTATTATCAGTTGCAACTATGCCTTTTATTCTGTGGATCTTTTACTTTCACATAATTTTCATTTCTTAAATTTGATTTTAAGCATCAGGGAAAAACAAGTAAGTCATTTAGCAACACCAAATAAACCGATCATTTCCACTTATGAGTTCAAAGTGAGGCAGTGATATTTCAAAGCAAATTTTGGGGTATTTAGGTATGTGATTTGAGCTGTTCTATGACTCCTGACTTTTTTATTTCACTTTATATTAATGTAATACTACAGTATTAACATAAGATAAACATTTCAGTTTAATTAGTCTGCCAAAATCACACATTCGTTTTCTTAAAACATTAATCATAGTAATTGCTCTAAATTAATACTGTACATTCCAAATAGTCTGGTTTTCATCAGACAACTGGAAAGCTATTTCTCACTGGAGACTTCACTACATTGCAAACACAAAAGAGAGACTAAGACATAGGTACAGTAGCGACAGTATTTTAGCTGTTTTTCAATTTTAAGTGTAGGTTATACGATTTTACTTACATTTTTCTCACAATATGTTTAACATACAAGAACTTACAAAATTTACATAATTTGTATGAAATATTGTATATGATATTGGGAATTTGAAAAAGGGGAATAGAATGAGGAGTATCAAAAGGAAGAAACATATAGAAAAAAAAGCTCATAGAGGATACAGAAAGGGAAGAAGGAATGATAGATGGAAGGAAGAGAATCAAATAACATAGACACTTATAAGACAGATTCAGACTTCAAAAGGAGATTTCATATCAACCATATAATTAGTTCATTGTCTAGACTGGCATATCATCATCTATGGCGAATATGGACCTACAAATTTATTGATAGTTATTGGCTAATAGGAAGCGTTATATATTTAGCTGATAAACTGTCCCACTTTAGTTCATATGCTGTCATTTTTTTCTTATCCTCAAAGTATACACCCCATAAACCAATGCAGATCTTGGAACATGGAAGTAGGGAGGCAGTAATATCAAGATACAGTTACTGACCAGGTAAGTATAAAAGACTTTACTGGGAACAAATGTATCATAAGTATTTTGCATAGATTCTTATAAGAAAAATATCTCCCTAGCAATAGCCAACTAAAGCTGGATGTTAAAATAAATAATCAGAGGCGGAGGAATTGTGCATGTTGATTACAGCCTCAATATTTGCTGATGGAGGGCTTCAAATCCCTCCTTCTTTAGACAAATTTTTTTCTCTATTTTTAAATGACTATAATTTAGTTCCATAGTTATTAGTAGAACTTACCATAAATTTTGTGAATAATTGTAGTGATACTTATGTTTTCCTAAGTATAGAACACATCGCATGTTTTGCATTTTGCTTTAAAATCCATTTTTGCTAAACATTACCCCTTGTTTTCTGTCTTCTGAAGAACCATTAACAGGGTAGTTGTAGGTGGCAATCATTACTGAGGATTTTGTTGGGGGAAAATATCTGGCATGGCTTGCACATAAATCATTCACAACAAATATCACAAATTGTGTTTAGGTTTCATTGCCACTGAAAATTTCTAAATAGTTTAATTTTCCCTTCAAAGTTGAAGAATACTTGCACTGAACAGAGTCAAGAAAATTTATATCAAAATAGTTGCTATAGGAGACGGAATTTAACCCCATTACATAAGAAGGTGAGAGAGTGTTTAAGCACTGGGTACAAGCTAATGCAGATACACAGAAGTAATTGATGGATGTCAAGGTGACAAGACCACCTTTGTTTAGAAACTACTTGATTCATTTTTTTCAAAGTTAAGTTTTGAATAAAGACAAACAAATCAACTCATTGATTAATTGATTGATCCATCTCATTACAGCTCCATTTTTCTTGAAATTATATTTCAGAGATTTGGCTTTTTGGTCTCGAGAGAGAGCGAATTACCAGTGATATTGTATTAAAAGAATTGCTGTGAGGAAAGGAATTTGTATTCATTAGAAGCATGTATAAAGTTGCCTTACTCTGAGGGGAAGCTTTATGCTGCCTGGCTAGTGTGCTGTAGTCTAGTTTACTTCTCTCCCATTCTCTCTCACTTTTTCCCCCATGTATTCCCTTCCTTTGGTACTTGTGAGACATAATGTTAGAAATCCAACTTGCACTTCATTTACTAATAAGGAAGAAAAAGTCCTCTTTCCTCCTTTATTCTTCTCATCTCTATTTCCCAGAGGTAGGGAAATGATTATTTGTGGCAAGTAGTGTCAGGATATTTTCACCCTTACAACTAACAGACATTTTCTTAAGCAAATATCATTCCAACTTATGGGAATTGATCTTCTTCTTTGTATGAAACCTACTGCAGTCTGTTGTATTCAAACCATGTATTTTCTCTCATCACACACAAAAATAGCCAAGATTCTAATTCTCATGTTAGTTAACATGAGAACCAGAAAACTACAGTTCAAATATGTTCCCAATCATGCCTAAAGGGCAAGGGAATTTGGTTGATCTGTGTATTTAATAACTACAGAAGAACCAGAGAGAAAGGTAAATAAATCACATGTCTTTGCTTCTGGAAAAGTTCCTCTTTATTCACATAATGTGGGTTTTACAGTAATCTCTGAGGGATCTGTGAGTTTGTGTGCAGTCCCTTTACTTACAAAAGCATTCATTAAGCCGGATCACCAAATACATGTGTTTTTATAAAGTCTGAGACCTTTTTATTCTTTTTCCAACTTTGCATTGCTATTTTTATGAAGCCACAAAAGCACACCCCTCTCAAAGGAGAGTTAATGGACTAGTTTTGCCTGTTTTCTTGTTCTGAAGGGTATTCCCCATGAGGAAAAGCATAGTTTCATTAACCATTGCTGGAGTACTTTCCTGCTTTAAAATGCTGCCTTGGGGCTTTTAGTGGGTGTCTGTGAAGAAATGTGACAGAGGATTTGATGCCATAGGTTGGACTTTCTCTTCATGGATATAGCTGCTGCTCGGTACAGAATATCCTTGTACACTCAGTTCAGAATTTCCTCTCTTCCCTGGGGCTCTCGTGTAGGGTAATAATGGGTCTTGGGGTTTTCTGGTTGTTTTTTCTTTTTCTTTTTAATCTCTTTTATTAAACTAGCAGATTGATATCTGGAGGAGATGTTGACAATCTAATGAATGATGTGTTATAATTAGGCTGAAACCATTGAACCCATGTTACCTTTTCATCAGTCTTGTGGTTACCGCAGAACTTTCTTCAATCTTGAGATGTAGATTTTATGGAAATAAGCTGGTCTGAGCCTCCATTGGTCAGAGATTATAGGGAAAATAGGAAGAATGCATTTGGATGACCGAAATGTTATTTTTTTTGTTGTTGTTCAGAGATGATCCTTAAATCTATGTATGAAATCTACAGGATTAGTTAACATTAACTTTAGAAATCATTGACTCCAATTCCAGTAATTTCTTGCAATCAGTAATGATTTATTTCTCAGCATGTCTCTGACTCAAATTGAATAGTTGTTTGGGTGTAGTCATTGTCACACAGTAAATTTGAAGATTACTGTATTCTCATCAATTTTTTCTCAAAAGAATATCGTTTAGCTAAATAAAATAGACGATTATTTATATGTCTTTCTGTTAATGAGCAGATTTTTTGTAAGATTGCAGAGCCAAACCATATTTTTGTATTATAGGTCCTATAATGAAAGAAAATTACCCTTTGTTATGCTACACAGAAGTGCTTTTAAATTTTCATTCATTATAAACATTTCTATGATATAAATTTTCCTTTAAATATTGCATGACATGTGCTTGCCTGTTCTAGGAATTTATTTCCTTAGCTATTCCATTTATTAATTTGATACTGTTGCTTTGTCAGAAATGTTTAGAATAAGCAAATACATTTTTGGTTGATTTATGAACTCATTTTGTAAGAGTAAAATTTATAGTTGCTTATTCCTTATCCTCCACATTTTAAATGTGCACTAATATGAAATGAATGACTGCAGATGATAGATCAAAAAGTATAAGGCCTAATTAAGGTATTAAACTATATATACATGTACATATATAATATAAATTGTCGATGCAAATGTACATAAACATATAGCTTTAATAACTTAGTTTTTTAATAATATGTATATTTCAGAAAAGTTTTATTTACAGGAAAGAGAAAGGGAGCATAAATATCAGGGAAGTTTTCAGTTTATGGTGTCTGTCTCTTGAAGAATTCCAGAGGAAAGCAAAAAACCTTTCCCCTCATACACTTTTTTATTAAAGTATTTTATTATAGCACCATGAGATATACAAATAAAAAAGATATACAATTAAAAAAAGTTCATATTTGGGTTTTGGTCATGCAGTGTTCCAGCACCCGTCCCTCCACCAGTGCCCATCTCCCACCACCAACGTTCCCGGTTCCCTCCCCTTCCCCAGCCCACCTCCATGGCAGGTTCTTTATTTCTTTCCCTTTCTCTCTCTTTCTCTTTTCCTTCCCTTCCAGACTATGGATTATAGAACATACATTAAAAGGTTGTCATGTGTATCCTGTTGCCTCTATTTAATGCTCAGTTCTAGGTTGGCATTAGTACCCTCGACAATTATTAGCACCCTGTTCCATTTTCTGTCTTACCTAACCTCTGACTCCCACACGTTTGTGATAATTTCCACCTTTACAAAGAGGTGAATATTGTGATCATTTTCTTTTAAGTTTAGAGACGACTGACAATAAAACAATGCTGAGGATGTTGAGATGACTATCTTCTGGTGTCCAATCATCTGAGTTATTGAGTCATCTGTATTACCAAGCAGATTCTTTTTTATTCTTTATTATACCACCGTGAGACATACAATTACAAAGGTGCAATTGGTTCTTGGTAATACAGTATTCCAGCACCCATCCCTCCACCAGTACCCCATTTCCACCACCAATGTACTCCCCCCCCTCCCACTCACCCCCCAGGCTGCCTTAATAGCAGGTAGCCCTGCTTCCTCTCTTTCTTTATCTCTGCATCTCTCTCCCTCTACTTTTTACATTGTGGCTAGCCCTGCAGATATTTATTTATTTATTTATTCCACCTTTTCTCCTTTTTTTTTAATTGAAGGATGCTCATGTGGAGTCCTGGCTCCACAGGGTTCCAAGATGCACCCTCCACCCGAACCCATCTCCCCATCACCAACGTCCTGTCTCCCTCCCCCTCCCGAATCCCAACCACCCGGCGAGGCTCTATATGTCATCTCCTTCCTCTGTATATCTCCCTCTCAGCAAACCCTCCTGCTGTTCGCAGAATGCAGTGTACCAAAAAAACATCATTGTTTCACCACCTAGTGGCAAGAGGCCCCGCACAACCTGGGCTTTCGAACCGGCTTTGTTGGTCCTCTGGTGGTGGGACATTTTCCCCAGCGTCTGGACAACGAAAATGGTGGCTAGTGTGCTGAACGAGTCCCATCCGGCTGCTTCCGGGACCCCCGGAGGCGGCGGACCCACTCCCAAAGCCCATCTGCCCTCCTCGGGGTTCCATAGTCAGCTGAGGCCCGGCGCGAGCCAGGCTCCCGCCTCCCGAGCCGTCTGCAAGACTCTGGATGCCAGGCCCGGCAGCGGCTCCTGGGCGAAACCGGGCTGGTCACGATGGAGGGGGAAGGGGTGACCACGCCTCCGTCTGACGACTTCCCCAGTGCTTCCCGCCTCTTGGAGCCGCCTACCTGGGCTCGAACCGGCTTGGGTTGGTCCTCTGGTCGTGGGACATTTTCCCCGCGTCTGGACAACGAAAATGGTGGCTAGTGTGCTGGACGGAGTCCCATCCGGCTGCTTCCGGGACCCCGGAGGCGACGGGCCCCCTCCCAAAGCCCATCTGCCCTCCTCGGGGTTCCATAGTCAGCTGAGGCCCTGCGCGAGCCATGCTCCCGCCTCCCGAGCCGTCTGCAAGACTCTGGATGCCGGGCCGGCAGCGGCTCCTGGGCGTTGAAACTGGCTCGTCACGATGGAGGGGGAAGGGGTGACCACGCCTCCGTCTGGCGACTTCCCAGTGCTTCCCGCCTCTTGGAGCCGCCTACCTGGGCTCGAACGGCGGCTTTGGTCCTCTGGTCGGTGGGACATTTTCCCAGCGTCTGGACAACGAAAATGGTGGCTAGTGTGCTGGACGAGTCCCATCCGGCTGCTTCCGGGGACCTCCCGGAGGCGAGGGGCCCACTCCCAAAGCCCATCTGCCCTCCTCGGGGTTCCATAGTCAGCTGAGGCCCTGCGCAAGCCAGGCTCCCGCCTCCCAAGCCGTCTGCAATGACTCTGGATGCCGGGCCCGGCAGCGGCTCCTGGGCGGGAAACCGGGCTCGTCACGATGGAGGGGAAGGGGTGACCACGCCTCCGTCTGACGACTTCCCAGTGCTTCCCGCCTCTTGGGCCGCCTACCTGGGCTCGAACCGGCTTGGTTGGTCCTCTGGTCGTGGGACATTTTCCCAGCGTCTGGACAACGAAAATGGTGGCTAGTGTGCTGGACGAGTCCCAACCGGCTGCTTCGGGACCCCCCGGAGGCGACGGCCCCTCCCAAAGCCCATCTGCCATCCTCGGGGTTCCATAGTCGCTGAGGCCCCGGCGCGAGCCAGGCTCCCGCCTCCCGAGCCGTCTGCAAGACTCTGGATGCCAGGCCCGGCAGCGGCTCCTGGGGCGGGAAACCGGGCTCGTCACGATGGAGGGGAAGGGGTGACCACGCCCTCCGTCTGACGACTTCCCAGTGCTTCCGCCTCTTGGAGCCGCCTACCTGGGGCTCGAACCGGCTTGGTTGGTCCTCTCTGGTGGGACATTTTCCCAGCGTCTGGACAACGAAAATGGTGGCTAGTGTGCTGGGCGAGTCCCATCTGGCTGCTTCGGGGACCCCCGGAGGCGACGGGCCCACTCCCCAAAGCCCATCT
>JAJIBD010009039.1:0-62943 GCA_021461705.1 Cryptotis parvus | reverse complement strand
CCTACCTGCTGGGCTATCGCTTTGGCCCCTGTTTAATGAATTTTTATGACAGCAATTTTATTATACAAATTAAGCTTCCTTGATCAGTTATTTATTCTGTTATTTAAATTATAATTGAAATTCTGAACTATTTCACAGTAGTAAATAGTTCACTTGATCACTTGATCATTTGAATCCCGTTATTCATCAATTTGCTCAAGCGGGCGCCAGTAACATTTCCATTGGACCCTATTATCACTTGCCAATGTAGCCGAATGGCATCTGGTTGATTCAGGAATATGAAGAGCCTCAAACCGTTCTTTCAGGGTCTTGACAAGGAAGTCTGACCATCTTGTAGGTGGGCGGCTACGTGATCTTTTGGCATTTACCTCCAAATTACCAGTAAATCATTACAAAATTAGAAAAACTTTAAATTTTTGCTCTTTACTGAAAATTCTCTTTCTACCCTTGAGCTGCTTTTTAAAATTTTTTTTTATTTTTATTAAATATTTTATTATACCACCGTGAGATATAATTACAACGTTGTTCATGTTTAGAGGTTCGGTCACATAGTGTTCCAGCACCCCGCCCTCCACCAGTGCCCATTCCCACCACCAATGTCCCCAATTCCCTCCCCCTCCCATAGCCTGCCTAAATGGCGGGTTCTTTATCTCTTTTCTCTCTCCTCTCTCTCTCTTTCCTTCTCTTACACATTGTGGGTTGCACTACCTACACTTAGAGGCCATCATGTGCATTTTTTACCTGTATTTAATTGAGTTGCTTTTAATATACTATTTATGGAGCCAGAGAGCTAGTCACTTGATCACTTGACATCCCGTTATTTGTTGTTTTGCTCGAGTGGGCGGCAGTAACGTTTCCACTTGTCTCTGTCACATGCCAGTGTAGCCCAGTGGCATCTTCTTGCTCCAGGAATACGAAGAGCCTCAAACCATTCGTTCATCTCACCTCCTTGTATGCAGCCAACCCTGATTTATCCCCAGCACTGTATATGGTCCTATGAACACAGTGCTCAGGAGTAGCCCCTGAGCACCGGCAGGTGTGCCTCTTCCCTACAAAAAAATGTGCATTTATGGGACAGTGGTATAGCTCAGTGGTCGGAATGATACTTTGCATGCAGGAAACCAAGGTTCAAACCTATGGAATCCTGAGCACAGAGCTGGGAGTAACCCATGAGCATTGCCTGGTGCGGCCCCCAAGCAAACAAACTCACCTATTTATCAGCTGGTATTTTGTCACGTGGGAGGTTGACATTAGTCTCTGACCCTTACTCGGCACTTACTCTTCTGAAATATTTCCCTCTTTTTCCCAAGTCTTCTCTGGATTCTTTTGTGAGAGGGTATTGACAGCTCTGCTCCCTTTGGCAGATCAGTGTGGAATGAATTCCTGTGACTCATCACCTGTTGAACTGTGCTCCTGGGTCTAGTCTTTCACTACCCTGAGCAGATAGTGATTTGCCAACAGACAGAGTGAGATTTGGGGAAAGATGGGCAGCTTATCTATTCAAGGCATGAGAGTATTTATTACATGGCAGAGAGTGAGAGGAGTTTGAGGAAGAGTGGGGGCTTCTCCTGGCCTGCCTACTTGAAGAGCGCTCAACTCTTTCCTTTCTTCCTGCAGACCAGTTCCTCCCCTCACTCTGGAGTGCCCAGGCAGGTGCGGATCAAAGCTTCCCAGTCCGTGGGAGATATAAATACCATCTACCAGCCTGCCGAGCCCAGAAGCCGGCACCTCTCTGTCAGTAAGTATTTCACCTCTTCCCCTTTCATCTAATTATTCTTCTTCAGATGGAGTTCCAGTCCTCAGGGAGTTTACACTCTAATTATATGATAGCATAATCAAGTTAAAATCCTTTAAACATTCCTCATTTCTGAAAAAGTCATCTCAAACGTCTCCTTGAAGTCCTCCAGTGGACTGCAAGTTGTACCTTGATTTTTAAGCGTTCTTTTCCCAAAGTACTTGGGACTGATATAATTAGGAATCAGATTCAAGTTGAGCCGTGCTTTTTGTTTGTTTGTTTGTTTGTTTGCTTTCCGGATCACACATAGAGATTCCCAGGGGCTACTCCTGGTGCTCCACTCAGAAATTACTCCTGGTGTTACCTAGGGGACCATGGGATGCCGGGATCAAACCTCACAGTCCACCACATGCAAGGCAAGTGCCCTCCTCACTGTGCTCTCTCCAGCCCCTCGGGCTGCGAGTTTCAACCTCAGGCCTTTGCTCATGGTTCCCACCGAGTCCCTCATGCTTCAAGGAAGGGGTTGACTAATGAAGCTCTCAGAGTCCTGCTGCATTGTCGGGAAGGCCACGTATCTAGCAACGTGTCTATACACTGGGTAAACGAGGGGAGAGCTGTGTGTCTGCTACCAGCCCCCCAGGAGGAAGCGAGTTGTTGCAGTTCTACCAGGTAATCCTCTATTCCTTTGGATCCCATTTCCTAGAGGCTAAGGAAGAAGCTCACTTCTTGAATTATGAAGTTAGTATTAAATCTCTCTCTCACTATCTTGAATGGAGTTTGGGGAGATCTAAGCATCAAGCCTGCTGCAGCACTTTTCTGTGTAAAAAGGCCTCCCTGAGGGAACAGCAGGAAAAATGTTCCCAAGGCTCTGACTGCGCCTCGCTTGTGATTTCCGGAGTCCGAGTAGTCCGTGTTGCTGAGTTTCATTCATTCTCCAATGCTGTGGCGACCTTGTGGCTGTGTTCTCAGAAAACTCTTGAGGAGAAAGAGCCAGCACCGGCTCGGAGATCTTATCCAGAGCATCTCTAGCTCTGGAGTCCAGCTACCTAGACCCTGGGAAACTCGGCCAGCTTGACCTCGCTTCCTCTGTGGAGCCTGAGGGAGGGCATCATTGTTTGTGGAGCAGGCGGTCAGGGCTGAAATGAGGCTATGAGTGAGTTTCCTGCTCCTGGTAAGAGCCTGTGATTGTGCGGTGACAGGGCCTAAATGCTGCATTGTTGTAGGGAGTCGCATGTGGAATTTCCTTGTCCGAGATATTTGAGGAATTAGATTTCTATGATGAAGTTCCTATTTATCTATAGACTGGGCAGCACAGCCTCTGAGTACACATAACCTTGCAGAATGCATTTGTAGATGGGAGGGGCGGGTTGGTGGGAAGGGGTTTCTGGTTTTTGGTTTGGTTTGTTTGTTTTTTTTTTTTTTTTTGAGCTACACCTGCCAGTGCTTAAAGCTAACTCCTGGCTCTGGGGTCAGAGATTACTCCTGGCAGGCTCAGTGGGACCATAGGATGCTTGGGATTGAATTACTCCTGGCAGGCTCAGTAGGACCCTAGATGCTTGGGATTGAACCTGGGTCTTCTGTATACAAGGCAAAACTCTTCTCCATTGCACTTTTCATTCTGGCCTCAGATTCTGATATTGTTCATTTTGCAAGCATCATGGACCAGGCAATGAGCTGAAATAAATGCAAGTATGGAGGCAAGTGGAGGGGTGAGTGTGCCTCAAAGCTCTGGGAATATTAATCGATTTTGCTTAGGACTGGGGCTAAAGCAATAGTACAGCAGGTCGGGCACTACCCTTGCATTCCGCTGATCTGTACCACATCTTGTTCTCTTAGTCCTCCAGGCGTGATCCCAGAGCACAAAACCAGGATAAGTCCTGAGCACCACCATGGTCCCCAAACCTGAGATAGATAAAAATAAAAAAAATTCTGCTCAGGCCTTGAGAGAAGGTTACAGAAGCTGAGCTGAAACATGATTCACCGTCCATGTGCCAATTACTTTCTTGACTGAGGTGGTAGGTTCCAAGAATCTCACCATATTCGAAGTGTAGACGGTGAAGTGGGTGTCACCAGAGAAGTGGACAGAGTCCCCACAGCACTTCTGTCCTACAGGAATGGAGGAGATGGTTTCTCACTAGAATGACCCGGGAAGGGCATTCTAGGGACCTTGGGAGCAGAGATATTTGAGTCTTTAGAGACTGGGGTAGAGATGAGGATACCTTTTCTTATTTGGCCTTTTTTTTCTGTTTTGGGTCACACCCTGCAATGCTCAGGGGTTGCTCCTGGCTCTGCACTCAGGAATTACTCCTGGAGGTGCTCAGGGGACCATATGGGATGCCAAGATCAAACCCGGATCGGCCTTGTGCAAGGCCAATGCCCTCCCCGCTGGACTATTGCGCCCGCCCTGAGGATGCCTTTTCGATGATTTCACTTGTTTACCCCTGTTGTCTCACACATTTGGAGGCAAGCTAGAGAAAGCTGAGGCAGGTTCGCAGTCTCCGAAACCTACTCGTTTGTTTGCTGGCGACAAGACTGGAATCCTTGCCCCTTCGACCCATCCCCACTAGACTTTCTATCATATTATCTTGTTATCTCCTTGCTTTTTCTTTAAAAACTCATTTTCATTCATTCAAGAATTGCCAAAAGGGGTGGAGCAATAGCACAGTGGGTAGGGTGCTTGCCTTGCACACGGCCAACCCAGGTTCGATCCCCGGCATCCCATATGGTCCCCTGAGCACCGCCAAGAGTAATTCCTGAGCAAAGAGCCAGGAGTAACCCCTGAGCATCTCTGGGTATGACCCCCTCAAAAATAAAAAACTAATTGCCAAAAGGTCTACTTTGAGCTAGAAACATGGGCAGCCCAAAAAGCCAGGGCTTCTTACAGTTTTATGGGATACAGACACATATACAGTCAGGGTGTAATTAACACCTAATTTATGGGTCATGACTAAAAGGTGTGTGGTGGGGCCAGAGCAATAGTACAGCAGATAGGGGATTTGCCTTGCAAGCAGCTGACCCGGCTTTAATCTCTGGCATCAGATATGGTCCCCCGAGCACCGCCAGGAGTAATTCCTGAGGGCAGAGCCAGGAGTAAACCCTGAGGGCATTGCCAGGAGTGGCCCAGAAAGCCCCCCTACCCAGAAAAAAAAAGGGGTGTGTGTGTCCAGACAGAGTGTAACAGAGTCATGTGACCTGATTTTAGGGCAAGGAAAGCCCGGCTCTATGATCCAGAGCATGAATGGGAATTATGCCAAGGATATAGGGAAGACAACTGCAGGGCTGGAGAGCTCCACACGCAGAGCCCTGGTGGCTGAGGCGCTGTGAGAAACAGCCTTCAGGCCTGAACAGTCAGCAGCGGGATGGACCAGAGTGCAGAGGGAGGGCTCTGATGAAGAGGTTGAGCTCACCACTTGTGGGGGGTTAGAAGACCACGAGCTATCTCCCCCACCCGCCTCATTTTTTGTTTTTGTTTGAGGGCCACACCTGAAGGTGCACAGGGCTAATTGTGTTCAGGACTCACTTTCTGACAGTGCTCGAACCGTGTGGGGTATAGACGATCGAACCAGGGTCGACCACATACAAACCAAGCGCCTGACCCCTGAATGATCACTGGCCCAAAATTTCATGTTAAGTTCAATGAACATCCTTAGACTAAGTGAAGAGGAGTGGGTGGCATGACATATTCATGTGTGTTCCTGCTGTGACGTGGAGAACAGACAGGCCAAGCTAGCGTAGTAGTCTGGGTAAGAGAAGAAAGAAGCTTGAACTAGGCTTGTCGGCAGTAGTGGAGAGAGGAAAGGTCTGGTGGAAGCTAAAATTGACAGCATGACTCGGGGTGGGTCTCAGTGCTGTATGGGTGTGTAGGTTGTTCCTGACAGTGGTTGTTGTTGTTGTTGTTTGGGTCACACACAGCGATGCTCAGGGGTTACTCCTGGCTCTGCACTCAGGAGTTACTCCTGGCCATGCTCAAGGAGAGATGTCGGGAGTTGAACCTTGCCGTGTACAAGGCAAATGCTCCACCCACTGTACTGTCGCTCTGGCCTTCCCTGCAGTTCTTTAAAGGGATCTTTGAAGTGAAAACTTTTCATAATAACATGAGACATGATTTGCCCTTTTCCTCATTGTCTTTGCTGTGATTACTAATGAAATACATGCTTTAACAGTTGTTGAACAGCTTCTGAGTTTTAATTTCTAATATTGTGAATACTCACTGATATTATCCATCTAAGAGCTCTTTATCATCCTCTGTTGTCAAAGCATAAAGGGGCTCTAAGATTAGAAGATCGAAGAGCTACCCAGTATTGGGTTGCATTTATGGGTATTGAGAAAGCAGGAGAGAAGCTGCTTGTTTATGGATTTGGGTAAATGGATTTGGGTAAACTGCCTTTAGCCAAGTCCAGAATGCCAGAAGACAGACCGGAGCGATAGCCCAGTGGGGAGGGCGTTTGCCTTGCACGCAGTCAACCTGGGTTCGATTCCCCAGCATTCCATATGGTCCCCCAAACACCACCAGGAGTAATTCCTGAGTGCAGAGCCAGGAATAATCCCTGAGCATTGTTGGGTGTGACCCAAAAAAGAAAAAGAAAGCTTAATTTCTGGTGCTAAGAAGGAAGAGAGCAGAACGAATTGGCAGCTGTCTTGACAGCCGAGATGTCAGATGGAAAGTTAGATATATGCTATGGGTTCCTTTATCTCTGAGAAGGGAAAAATCAGGGCTAGAGAAAAGAAAACTAGATATAGTCAGGTTGAAATCACGGGCCCATGTGAGAGCATTGAAAACCGTGTTGAGAGAAAATGGAGCCTAGGACTGTTCCTCAAGAGCCAAAACAGTCTGTGGCCACTTAAGGAAAGAGGAGTGACCCGGGAAAATAGTAGAACATTGAGAAGAGGCCTTCCATGGTACCAGCCTGGTTGTGAAGATAGAACAAGGAAGGATAAGAGAAACAGTTTGCCATTTTCATTCCCAAATGTTCTGGTACAAGTCTGTGAAGCCTTCTGGAAGTGAAAAGAAGCAGGCAGAAAGGAGAGTCAAGGTTAGAGCGCAAGAAACAAGGGCTGGGCCATAGCACATCAGGGAGGGCGTTTGCCTTGCACGCAGCCAACCCGGGTTCAATCCCCGAGTACCGGGCCGGAGAGATAGCCCAGCGGGTAGGGCGTTTGCCTTGCACGCGGCCGGCCCATGCCGGCCGGGTTCGATCCCCGGCATCCCATATGGTCCCCCAAGCACCGCCAGGAGTTATTCCTGAGTGCAGAGCCAGGAGAAACCCCTGAGCATTGCCGGGTGTGACCCAAAAAGCAAAAAAAAAAAAGAAAAAAGAAAAACAATCCCCGAGTACCACCAGGAGTAATTCCTGAGTGCAGAGCCAGGAGTAACCCATGAACATTGCCGGGTGTGAACCCCCAAAAAAAAAAAAAAAAAAGCAATGGGGCCGAGCAATAGCCCAGCGGGTAGGGCGTTTGCCTTGCATGCGGCGGCCCATGCCGGCCCGGGTTCGATCCCCGGCATCCCATATGGTCCCCGCGCACCGCCAGGAGTAATTCCTGAGTGCAGAGCCAGGAGTAGCCCCTGAGCATTGCCGGGTGTGACCCCAAAAAAAAAAAAAAAAACAAGCAAGAAATGAGGGCTGGAGCATATTCTTTTCATGTGGGAGCCCTGAGTCTGATTTCCATCATTGGTGGTTCCCCAGGCACCTCTAGGAGTGATCTCTGAGCACCGAGCCAGGAGTAGTCCCCAAGCATTGCTAAATGTGACCTCCCCACAAACCAAGAATAAATTAAACACAAGGAACTAGAAGTCCTAGCAGTCAAACTGGGATGAAAGGGAAGCCCCTGGTTCCCAAGCCTTCGTGATTCAACTCCCCCTGGGCTCTTTGTGTTCTTCCAAGCAGCATTAGCAAGGCTGCAGGTATTTAGTGAGGGAGTCACAGTGTAGGTTATTTGGCAAGGGAGGGCCAGGTGTGTCAGTGGAGCTTAAGTACCTCTGCTCATTTAAAGTTCTTCCTCACTTTGAATAGAAAACTGCCGTGTCCTACTCTACTCATACGAATACTGTTCTCTTGAACAACGGAGATAACATTTTCCATATGGTGGTTCTTTATTTCAAATAAACTCTCATGTTTCTTTTTTCCAACACAATATACATACCTTGCGTGCCTTTTCTTTTCTTTCTTTCTTTTTTTTTTTTAGGGTCTGTTAAACTAGGTCATGCTGAAAAATAAAAAGCCTACCACTTGATAATGAATTCACCCACAGGAAAGATCTCCAGGTAAAGCAAATGGCACTTCCGCAGCAAATGGCACTTACCTTTAGAAGTTCCACTCTCTTGGATGCTGGGCTTAAGTATCACTTAGTCTTTGATATGTTGGATGGTGCCCTGAAGCCAGGTCATGGTCACATTCTCACTTCTGTTTAGTCCTTTTTATTTTTTTAAGTGCCTTTGCCTTGTTTGGGTTCCTTGTTACTGCATCCCACAGTGAGGCTGGCAGATTTCTAACTCCGCAGTTACAATTGCTAAGGCCATCTGTGCTCTCTGGGAGTTTGGCTGTGAAGAAAAGATCTAGTCGGTCGGCTTCAGAGACTGGCAAAAATGAGGCCAGGGAAAATTGAGACTAGAGACCCAAACGTGTTTATGGAGAGAGACTCAGACAGCTGAGGAGGCTGAAGGGGAAGAGAGTGCCGAGAAGCTGACCAGCCTCAGCCAGGTCAGCATTCTTTCTCTTCTCTGAGATGAAAGGGAGGAAAGGACCGACCGAGGAAAGGCTGAAGAAGCTTCTGAGTAGCTCTGAGGCAGTCCCGCCTGGGGGACTTGTGCACAGCACGGCCCTCCGGAGCTGGTCCCGCCCGGCCAGGGGAGCCAGGCCTGCCGAGGCAGTGACCAAGCTCCCTTCACCTGCGTGGTTGCTCTTCCTCGCAAGAAATTCTTCTGTGATACCAGGGGAACTCAGAGCTGATGAGTAGCGGCAGAGGCGTTAAAATGAAGTGGGTGTTTTGGAAGTTGGCACACATGGAAGTTTTTATGCGATGAACTGTTGTGAGGCTCTTTGGCACAGCTGGGTCCAGTATAAATATGTTGGGAAATACTGTCTCAGCTTTTCCACTGTTGGGAGTGGGGAAGGAAGAGGTGTACAACCATGGATAGGAGGGTAGTTGGTGAGGGTCTGGGCACCAAAGTGATGAAGATGCAGTAGCTTTGTGGGTGGAAACCATAAACGTTAACACCAGCGTGACCATGTTACCCGAACGACAATAAGGAAAAGCTTTTGAAAAATAATTTCCAGGGGCGGGAGCGGGCGTCCAGCAGGTAGGGCATTTGCCTTGCACGCAGCTGACCGAGGTTCAATCCCGACATCCCATATGGCCCCCAAGCACTGCCAGGAGTAATTCCTGAGTACAGAGCCAGGAGCAACTCCTGAGCATCACAGGGTGTGACCCAAAAGGCAAAAAAAAAAAAAAAAAAAAAAATCCATTGAGGGTCTGGTCTGGGAATGACGTGTGGGTAGGGGCCATCCGGGCAAGGCCTAAGGCCCCCCACGTTTGACCTCTGTCACTGCCCACATTGCTGGTCACAAATACCAGGCATACTGCCATTGGGGTCACTAGTGCCCGAGCAAGCGTGTGATCTTCACCTGACCACAGCCCTGTGGACATGGGCCCCACTTTCCTCTGCCCCGCCAAATGTGTGGAGCACCACGAGAAACAACAATGAAGGGAAGAGAGAGATTTTTCCATTGAGAAAAAAAAAAGACTTGATTCTTGCCCCTCTCTCATCTGCCCTAGCAAGAGAGAAAAATGGTAGAGAGAAAATAGTTGCTGACCCCAAACAAGCTATCTCTTTGTACTTGCAGTGACCGGCGCGTTTACACTGACCCAAAGCCCTGGAACTCCCTGTGGAGGCAGCTTCCTGCCTGCAGCAGCTTCCTGACAGGAGTCTCCTATGAGCGGGGTTAGGATCTGAGCCTGTATTTCAGCTTTGAGTCAGGATAGAGACCAGAAGAATTCACCATGTTGGGCGTGAGCTTTCCTCGACTGCCTTTCGGGTTAGCTAGCAGCAGAGGAGGAGTTGGCACCCCTGGGGGACGTGCCCTGCAGCTTCTACCCGTCTCTTTCTCCTTTTGTGAGGTCCTGCTCTGAACACAGGATCACCCCTCTGCACTCTCTGTAGCGGATGTGGAGATGGCCCGTTGTCATAAATGGCCTAATGAGACTAGGGCAGATGGGTGCCGGTGAAAGAGTGGCCGTGCCGACTTTCTGAGGGTTGTCTGATCGCTCTGTGGTTTGGGTGTCTGGCTTGTGCTGTCCCTACGGGATTTGCGTGCCAGTCAGCCTTTGGGTCAGTGTCTTCTCCTGTTCGTCTCCATGGCTCACTTTTTTCTTAACTGCTACTGTCTGTCTCATTGGACCCCAGTTTCTGAAATGCGGATGAAAAACAAAACTGAAAATGCTCTGCAGCAATTCTGCCAACTCCTGGATTTTCCATTCGCTTCCTCTGATAGCCATTGGTTTGGGGAGACTTCCTTTTCCTGCCCCAAGCTGTGGGCCTGTGCACAATAGCCCCTGGCCTACTGCCCATCAGATAGCAAGGCTGGCTCTGTACAGGCAGCAGTGTGTATTGGAAAAAGTGAAAGTCTCTGGCTGGAAATAAAAGCTCAGACAACCTTTGCTGTTCCCCACCCCACACCCAGGCTCTCCTGGGCCTGTCGTTCTGGCCTCCTGTGAGCTAGTTCCATCCCACGGGCAAAACCGAGAGTTTAGTGGCATCTGAGGAAGGAGAAAGTGGGTGTCAAGAAGGCCACTGATATTTTATTCCAGAGAGGTCTCATCCCAGATATTTTGTAGAATTGAGAACAGTTCATTTTCTCTCTTCTGTTAATTTGTCTAGTATTTCATTAAAACATCAATGTCTAGTATTTCATTAAAACGTCAATGTCTAGTATTTCATTAAAGCAGCGTTTTCCTTTCTCACCAATTCTTTATAAGAAATATTTTTTGTTGGTTTACTCTAGGTCAGCTATGTAATACCCTTTCACTCCGGAGACTGCTGATCATAGCATCTAACTAGTTTGTGGAAGACGAGATTTTTTGCACATTCAGGTTTATAGAAGAGTGAGAGAAATAGACTCTGGGTTAGGGCAGACCACAGACCTACTTCCTCTCCCATAATCAGGAAGCCTCCGGGTTCGGAGACTCTGTTTCTCTGCTGCGGCCCATGCCATGGACACGGGACACCTGCACCTGTCTCCGGACCTTGGATTCGGGAACCGGTTGTGGGGCTCTGCAGGTGCTGAGAAGAGAAACAGGTGACTGTGCTCAGCAAGAATAGCAGGAAGTCACGTAAATGTCACACAAATGCTTGATTTGAGCTCCTAAATCTAAATGGAGGGTGGGGGCTTGAAAACACAGGGGGGAGAGAGAGAGAGAGAGAGAGAGAGAGAGAGAGAGAGAGAGAGAGAGAGAGAGAAAAAAAGTCAGCACATTGGGCTGAGTGCATGTATCATATTAGGGAGTCCTGAGTTAGATCTCCAGTACCATATGGTCTCCCTACTCTACTGAGAGCCATCCCAAACACTGAACCATGAGTAGCCTCTAAGTATTTCTGGGAGTAGAAAGGAAAGGAAAGAAAGAGGAAAAGAGGGCTGGAGCGATAGCCCAGCGGGTAGGGCGTCGCCTTGCATGCGGTCGGCCTATGCCGGCCTAGGTTCGATCCCCAGCATCCCATATGGTCCCCCAAGCACGCCAGGAGTAATTCCTGAGTGCAGAGCCAGGAGAAATCCCTGAGCATTGCTGAGTGTGACCCAAAAGGCAAAAAAAAAAAAAAAAAAAAAAAAAAAAAAAGAGGAAAAAAAAAAAATAAAATTTATTAAAAAATAAATTTAATTTAGTTTAATTTAATTTTTTGCTTTTTGGGTCACACCCGCGATGCTCAGGGGTTACTCCTGGCTCTGCACTCAGGAATTACTCCTGGCGATGCTCGGGGACCATATGGGATGCTGAGGATCGAACCTGGGTCGGTTGCGTGCAAGGCAAATGCCCTACCCGCTGGACTATCGCTCTGGCCCAAACTGATTGGCTTTTGAAGCACAAGAAAACATCCTGGAATTTTTGGGGTTTTTTTTCGCTTTTTGGTCACACCTGGCCATGGCTCAAGGGTTACTCCTGGCTCTGCACTCAGGAATTACTCCTGGCGGTGCTCGAGACCATATGGGATGCTGGAGATTGAACCTGGGTCGGCCACGCAAAGCAAATGCCCTACCCACTGTACTATCAACACCCCCCCAGTAGATCTTGAGTCTAACCCTGCTAACTGCAACATAAAAGGAAGTAAACAAATGGAATTCTGCTGGGTTTCTGCCCCTCTAGGTGTGTACCTGTGATACTACCATTTTTTTTTTTGGGGGGAGGATCACATCCTGCAGTGCTCAGGGATTACCCCTGGCTCTGCACTCAGGGATCACTCCTGGCAGTGCTTGGGTGACCGTAGGGATGCCTGGGATTTAACCTGGGTTGGGCGCATGCAAGGCAAATGCCTTACTGTCTGGGAACGCAGCCGGGTCCCCGACAGTGTCAGGACAGAGGTTGTCTTCTACCTCCGAGGACGCCGGGAGAACAGATGAAAACTCACGAGTCTGGTGCAGTTCCAAAAATGGCTTTTAATAGTACAAAAGCTCTTCCACAGCACTCCAATATAAAGAACAAACTTTAGCTCTGGTCCGAACTTAGATCATACAAAAGAACCTAAGTCTCCCACCAAAGAGAGAGGATCTCACCCGAGCTGAGTCCTACCCAGAAGAAGGAGCAAAGGCCAAAAGCCAAAAGCCGCAGGGAGCCAAAAGCTGAAGGCTGAGGAACCAAAAGGCAAAAGGTGAAGGGGCCTCAAGTCAGCCCCTTATATACACCAAAGTAATCCAATCGGGAGGTTGTCATGCCAACAAAGAACCCTAAACAGAGTGTAGTGCCACACCCTATTGCAGGTATAAACAAGGGTTACACCAAGGACTAATCCCGAAATTATCTCTTATGTAAAACACTGGAGAGAGAGGGGCTGATATAAAGTAATACATCTTAACTTCATGAGCTTCATGTAATCTAGATGGTACCCACAAGGTCCTTATTATTATCTGCACCAGTGTGATTCTGAGCATCTTGTTCTCGTGTACTGAAAGGGTCACACTCGCCTGCTTAGAGCAAACTAGTATGATCCTTCCTATAGTCTTCCTTTAGTCTCAGCATAGCCAGGGTGGTAGTCTCCTGGTAAATTCTAACTGTCCCACGTTGGGTGCAGTGGGTATAAAGAGGAGCTGTGCCCAATCTAGAAAACATAGAAGTCTTAGTAGATGTATAAGTCAGAAGTTATTCAATCAAGGTGACTTCTGTAACTGCCACACCCTCTAGAAGTGTTTACATAGAAGAGAGATCTCATTAGAATGAACCTTGGCTTAAATAAAATTAAGCTGGGAGTGAGCAAAACAACAAAACTCCCAGATTAGCTAAACATGTCCTCCAACACCTTACCCACTGTACTATTGCTCCAGCCTGCCGCTATATTTATAACTTCCAGAACAGGTTACAGACTAAATGGTTCTCCCCGTTTTTTCTCCCCATTTTTTCTCCCTCAGGAAATTGAGGTGAGGCTTTATTTAAGCCAGTCAGCTAAAGAGTGACCAAGCTTGACTTGAACTCCAGCCATTGAATCTCCAAACTTAGGTTTTTCTCTCTACACCTTGTGCATCTGTTCAGTTGCTTCTGCTGCTGAAACAGTTGCTGATATATGGATTACGCATCCACAGAACATGTGGGTTATCACAGTGTTACCACCAGCCGGAAGTAGGAAGCAGACGCGAGGGTAAGGTTTGCATTCGAGAGCTGTATAGTGCTCGGTGTTCGGACACAGCAGGGCTTGGAGCCATCCTCTTTACACAGTGGCTCCAGAGTGCTGCAGGAGCAAGAATAATGACCAAGGCCAAGTCTATTGTGTCTGGGCCCCGGAAAGGAGAGTAACTTCTGTGATCCAAATTTCCCTTGACCTGCATCTTGTCATTGCCTCTGAGCATCTGGCTTCTTATACCCTGGTCTAATTACAAGAGCCTCATGGACAATATAATTTTGAATTTTAGCTGTGTGAAACAGCTGTGTTTTCCCTGAGCCTTGAAAGTGTGCACAGTGCCTGCCTCCTACTCCTGGCTGAAAGTTGTCACGTTTCCTCATGTGGTGTACAGACCACCCTCGCAGTTCTCAAGGGGGCCATCTGGCCTGGCCATTCATGGCAGAGCCATTGTATGGAACCGCCATGGTCTGGGGCGGCATTTTTGCTCATTATGGAAATCAATAATGATTTCAGAGTTACCTTGGTCCGGCTGGACTGAGAATCACAAAGTTGTGTACTTCAGGCCTCAGTTTCCCCTGGTGTGCACCGTCATCACCGGAATCATTGAGGATTAAACAGCATTGAGAAGGGGCCACAGCTGACCTGGGTTCAAGACCCGGCATCCCATATGGTGCCCCGAGCTCTACCAGGAGTAATTCCTGAGTGCAGAGCCAGGAGGAACCCCTGAGCACTGCCAGGTGTGACCCAAAAAGCAAAGCAAAAAAAGAAAAACAGTGTTGAGAAGAGAAAGAAAGAGGAATTCAGGTAAAGAAAGTGACTAAAACAGCCATGTTGGGTTTCTTGGCGCTTTTGCTCCATTAGTTCAGACACGATATCTCCAAATTTACACTCAAACAATGTCAGTTTCAGAAAACCTGGACAGACTCTTTCCCCCATAGGCCGTTTGAGATCATCTGAAAGACATGGCTCGGGTACCTGCTAATCGCAGAGTGGCCTGTCCTCGGAACGAGGTGTGGCGACCAGAAAGCCAGCAGAACTCTAGGTCTGTTCCCAGAGTGTCTCTAGCCTCGCTCTCGAGTCAGGAGAGGAAGCGGGGTAGAAGGTTCAGAGGGCTAGAGCACATGCTTTGCCTGCTGGAGTCGGGGTTCAGTCCTTGATACCGTGGAATCTTCTGAGAAGTCTTAGGAGCGGTCCCGACACATCCCCGGATGTAGCCCAAAGTCCAGAGCCTTCCCATCCTCCACACCGGATTGTGGAGAGGCTACCTTGATGCTTTGGAGAGCTAGAAAGTGTCTGGGGCTGGAGAAACAGTACAGTGGGTGCAGTGCTTGCCTGGGTTTGATCTTGAGCTCTACAAATGGTCCCCAGAGCACCCACCGGAGTTACTCTTGAGCATACAGCCAGGAGTAAGTAAGCCTGGGCGCCTCTTGAGTGTGCCCCCTCCCAACCAAAAATAAGATTCAAAGTGTTCTTAAGTTGATTAAAATGTCTTCTCTGGGCCAGGGCGATAGTACAGCAGATAGGGCGTTTGCCTCGAATGCAGCCCACCCGGGTGTGATCCCGGCTTCCCATATGGTTCCCCTGAGCACCGCCAGGAGTAATTCCTGAGTGCAGAGCCTGGAGTAACCCCTGAGCATAGCCAGGTGTGACCCAAAAAAGAAAAAAAAAAAAGCTTAGTGTGGTGAAGGTATTTGTAAGTTGGCTTTTATAGTCTTTAACCTGTAAAATAGTGATAATTCCTGCCTACATTGCGTTTCTTTTATAAGGCTCTGTGTGTCTCACTTTTCTGTTAAAAAAAATTTTCCCCTCTTGGGGTTATTGAAAGAATTAAATGAAGTAACAAATGTCAGAAGGCCTTTCAGAATCCGTGGTATTTTAGTAGAATTCAGAAAAACATTTGCCAGACTTTCTCTGCCGGAATGTTGAAAGTCAAATGAGGTGATACTGTAAAAGTCCAACAAAGCAAGTAAACTGTTATGTAAATGCAAGATAATGTTATTAGTCTTAGCCGGGAAGGTTAGGAGAGGGGACGGGGTTGCAGGGTGGAGGAGCGAGGCATGACCTGTGTGTGGCCGGTGGATGGGAGGCGTCCCACCTAGTGTGTGTACAGAGAGCAGACCTTGGTCTTCGGGAGGAGTGAGGCAGCAGACAGAGAAGATGGGGAATGTCCAGGCGTGTGCAGGAACTTTCCCTCCTGGGAACTTAAGGCCCAAGGTGCCACGAAACTTCAAGTGGACTAACCTACTGATCTTCCTGGGTTCTGTCTAGGATGGCAGAAGTGATGAGAAGTGGTGCTTTCGAGAAAGAGTTTGGGGCCGTGGCAGTAGTACCGGTGCAGAGCAGGGACCGTTTGCCTTGCATGTGGCCGGCCTGGGTTCGATCCCCGCATCCCATACGGTTCCCCGAGTCCCACCAGGAGTAATTCCTGAGTGCAGAGCCAGGAGTAACCCCCTGAGCATCACCAGGTGTGACCTGCCCCCAAGAAAAAAGAGAGAAAGAAAATGAATGAATTAGAAGTGACATTATTATGTAAAAATTATATTCAAGGATTTAGTGGGGGATAGTCCATACCTGTTGGTGCTCAGGGCCACCTAGCTCTGTTCTTAGGAAGTGACCCCTGGTAAGCTCAAGGACCGTATTTAGTGCCAGGGGTTAAGCCTGGAATCACCCACACCACAATCAAGAGAAGCGCTTTAACCCCTGTTCTCTCTCTCTCTCTCTCTCTCTCTCTCTCTCTCTCTCTCTCTCTCTCTCTCTCTCTCTCTCTCTCTCTCTCTCTCTCTCTCTCTCTCTCTCTCTCTCTCTCTCTCTCTCTCTCTCTCTCTCTCTCTCTCTCGGAAGACCGGAGGGATTGCTGTGGCTTGGGCTCTGCCTGTGAACCCATATTCAGCCACACGTTGCCAATACATGTGCCTAGGACAATCCTACAGTTCTTTTTTTTTTCCTTTTTGGGTCACACCTGGCAATGATCAGGAGTTACTCCTGGCTCTTCACTCAGACATTACTCCTAGCAGTGCTCAGGGATGGAAGGCTGGTCAGCTGTGTGCAAGGGCAAACGCCCTCCCTGCTGTGCTGTTGCTCCGGCCCCCAGTCCTGCAGTTCATTTTTTTTTTGGGGGGTCATACCCGGCGATGCTCAGGGGTTACTCCTGGCTCTGCACTCAGGAGTTACTCCTGGTGGTGCTTGGGGACCATATGGGATGCCGGGATCGAACCTGGGCCGGCATGGGCTGGCTGCGTGCAAGGCAAACGCCCTACCCGCTGGGCTATCGCCTCCGGCCCCCTAGTCCTGCAGTTCTTGTGGCTGTAATTCCCCCTGGGCTAAAGAGTGCCACCCCTGGCAAGCACCAGGACCAGAACCAACCCCCGTGGTGGGCACAAGAGCCACCCCAGCCAGCATGTGCGTGAGCACCCAAGGAGCACTGTGGCTCATCACACACACACCACAGCTTGATGCGTGGATTCCCACAGGTACCACATAAAATTACCAGCACCACAGCCAGATGTGTGTGGTCCTCATGGTCCTCACAGCAGCAACAGAGAAGGGGAGGGGAGGGAGGGCCCCCTTGTGCCCAGGCCTGCTACTTGCCAGCCTAATGTGGCTGATCAGGACTTGTTCTAAAGTTGTCTTTTTTTATTTTTTTTGCTTTATGAGTTACACCTGGCAATGTTCAGGGGTTCCTTTTGGCTCTGCACGCAGGAATTACTCCTGGCAGTGCTCAGAGGACCATATGGGATGCTGAGGATCAAACCCAGGTTGGCCATGTGCAAGGCAAATGTCCTCCCTGCAGTGCTATTGCTCTGGCCCCAGACAACTTGTTCTAGATCCTGTTTGTGGGCCGTGGTTCTTAGTCTTCTGTGTGCGACTATCTGCTCTGCCTTTCCTGTAGCTTACTAGGAAGGGCCATCAGAGTCACATCCCCTGACTGCTAGGAGTGGGATCTCTGAGCGACTTCTGTTTGTTCCTGTCAGGACACACATCCTAGACGCTGTGGTCCAAGGTCCTGTTTCTCTGTTCTAGACTCCCAGAACCCTGGGCGAAGCTTCGCCACCTCCGGGCTATGTTCCTGAGCGACAGCAGCGCATTGCTCGCCAGGGGTCCTATACCAGCATCAACAGTGAGGGGGAGTTCATTCCTGAGACCAGCGAGCAGTGCGTGAGTATCGGGGTGGGCACTGCGCCTTGGGTGAGACAGGCCACGGTCATAAAGGGGTCCTTAGAGGGAGAGGCATCAATGCTGGGCTGACCGCGTGTGGGCAAGAGTCTCACCTGCTGGATCTCTCTCTCTCCGGTTAGCTGGGCTCGTTTGCCAAATGTGCAATTGATGTATTGGGAGAACTTTACCATATTGATTCATTCACTCTGGAAACGCTTTTACATCCTTACCAAGATTTTCATTTTTACTTTATAATTTGTTTACTTTTTTTTTTTTTTTTTTTTTTGCCTTTTTGGGCCACACCCAGCGATGCTCAGGGGTTACTCCTGGCCCTGCACTCAGGAATTACTCCTGGCAGTGCACAGGAGACCTATATGGGATGCCGGGATCAAACCCGGATCGGTTGCATGTAAGACAAATGCCCTCCCCACTGAACTGTCGCTTTGGCCCCGCTGTTTACCTTGACTGCTGCAGAGATACAATCCCAGGGTGACTGCCCTGCATGTAGCCAGTCCCAGTTTGATCTGCAGCACTGCGGTGGTTCCATGAGCACCACCAAGTTCCTCTCCCAAATAAGGAATGTGTGACCTACAAAATGGGTGTGTGGGTGAGAGGGGCTAGAGCGATGGCACAGTGGCCGGGCACTTGCCTTGCACACTGCTGACCAGGGTTCCATCCCGGACAGCACATATTATTTCCTAAACTCCCAAGAATGATCCTTGAACATAGCTGTTTTTGGCCCAGACACCAATAAGATAAAAATAAAGGACAGCTATGTATGTAATGATTCATTTTGTATCTCATATCATGAATTCTCTGATAATAAAGAGTGCAACCCCCCCCCAAACCAAGGCAAAATGAAGGTAAGATTGGTTGGAGAAAAAGCTGATGGTGTAGGTACTGCCGTTGATGGAAGAACAGAGAAACACTGTCAGTAATATCCGTATCGCTGCTTCTGAATGAGAACCAGGAACCTGGGGAGTTTGTGTTCCGTACCAGCTACGCTCTGCATGGTTTACTAACTGTCCGAGCCTAACCTTTCTGGGCCCGCAGCGACTCATCAGTGAAACGAGGACAGTGCTGATCTCTGTAAAGCATAAACATTGAGGTGTAAACAGGAGCATTGGGGTCCCGCCCACGTGCACTGGAAGTGCCTGCAGGGTAATGCCAGCTCCAGCACCAGGTTCCAGCATTCATGAGCCAACAAAGTGCCAACAAAAGAAACAGCGTCTCTGCTTTGCTCTCCTGGCAAGGTTCCTTGGGATGCCAGCCAGGCATTTTTCTCTGCCCTGGAAACTTGCCTTTCAAACTACAGGGGAGAATGGTACCTGTTTAACCTTTCTAGCCATCTTACCCACTCTGCAGGCAGAGAGAGGGCACGTTCCTACTTTGGCTGGAAGGGCACTAGCTGGCCTCGAAGCCCAGGGCCACCTGGCGGACTTGGCCTGGACCTGAAGTGGTTTCCCCCGCAGGTGCTGGACCCTCTAAGCAGTGCTGAAAACTCCTTGTCAGGAAGTTGCCAGTCTTTGGACAGATCAGCAGACAGGTATGGACTTGCGGCTGGCAAGGGGAATAGCGTTTGGGCCCTTTGGGAGCTGATGGGCTGAGGAAACAGTGTGACTGTCTGTGCTTCTGATCTGGATTGTTCTGCAGAACCAGGAGTTAAACTTCAGGCTTCGTGGAAAGAACCTTTGGCTGGGATTCCTGTTTGGATTCTCATTGTCCAAACCGAATATTGCGGTGGCTTGTGTAATTAAAGGAATGTAGTCCTATAGCTTACGATACAGGCTCACCTTTATTGGACATTTGTACATTGTCGCAAGTGCTCAGCAAGCTTTGACCGCACATGTCCTGTGCTGCTCGACAGTCATTAGACTAGGAAGCAGTGCACCTCTTTGCTTTCTTCTTACTCTTCTTTTTTCCCCCTAAAATACTCTGGGATTACTCCTGGTTCTGCACTCAGAAATTACTTCTGGTAGGCTTGGAGGACCATATAAGATGCTGGGGCTCTAGCCCAGGTCAGCTGCATGCAAGGCAAATGGCTGTACCATTGCTCCAGCCCATGAGTCAGTGTACCTTTACTGTTGTTTTTGGAAAATGGACTTAGATCACCTGTAGGTTTTCCTTTTTGTCTTTGGGGGAAGGTTTGAGCAACACCAGCAATGTCAGGGGCTGTTCCTAGCACTGACTCCATGAGTAGCCCCTGGTGAGGCTCAGTGGCCATATGTAGTGCTAGGAGCCAGACTGGGCTTGGAAGGATACCAGGAAAGCACCTTCTCTCTGTGTACCCAGATTTAAAGCACCTTCTCTCTGTCCACCCAGATTTAAAGCACCTTCTCTCTGTCCACCCAGACTTAAAGCACCTTCTCTCTGTCTACCCAGACTTAAAGCACCTTCTCTCTGTCTACCCAGACTTAAAGCACCTTCTCTCTGTCTACCCAGACTTAAAGCACCTTCTCTCTGTCTATCCAGACTTAAAGCACCTTCTCTCTGTCTACCCAGATTTAAAGCACCTTCTCTGTCTACCCAGATTTAAAGCACCTTCTCTGTCTACCCAGATTTAAAGCACCTTCTCTCTGTCTACCCAGATTTAAAGCACCTTCTCTGTCTACCCAGATTTAAAGCACCTTCTCTCTGTCTACCCAGACTTAAAGCACCTTCTCTCTGTCTATCCAGACTTAAAGCACCTTCTCTGTCTACCCAGATTTAAAGCACCTTCTCTCTGTCTATCCAGATTTAAAGCGCCTTCTCTCTGTCTACCCAGATTTAAAGCACCTTCTCTCTGTCTACCCAGATTTAAAGCACCTTCTCTCTGTCTACCCAGACTTAAAAGCACCTTCTCTCTGTCTACCCAGATTTAAAAGCACCTTCTCTCTGTCTACCCAGACTTAAAGCACCTTCTCTCTGTCTATCCAGAGTTACTTTTGCTTTCAGTCTAGCATCTGTTGTGGAATAAGAAACTGGGACACAGGGCTGGAGAGATGAGTCAGTAGACTGGAGCACATGCTTTGCTTGCAGGGGCCTAGATTTGTCCCTGGCACCACCATGGTCCCCCTGAAAAATCAGAAACAGCCCCTGAGCACTGAGCCAGGAGTAGCCCCTGACTACTGCTGGGTCTGACCAAGGTGGGAAAAAAAAAAGCAAAACACAAACTAGGGTATAAAAACAAGAAAACACAGTTTTCTACCTGCTTCCTGTGTAATCTTGTTACAGTTTGCAAGGAACCAAGAACCATGTCAGGAGTTGACTTTGGCCCTGCTCCCAGCCACTCTCTCCTGTTGACCTCGTTATGCCCAAGTGCGCATTTAATCCTAGCATGGGACTAAAGAGGCTGTGGACCAGGTTTGCCCCCTGGCCGGGTCTGTTCTCTGTCTCCCCTAACAGATCGGAACCCTGGCGAGTGCTGTCTTCCTTCTAGATGTCTTAGAACACAGCCCTGGTTACCTGTTGGCATCACAGCCTTGCTGCAGGCTTGCTCTCCAACCAGGAAAGCAAGAAAGCACAGGAATGAGTGCCAAGGAGCAGCTGCCAGCAGCAGAGGGCTTCCTCGGCCAGGGCAGGGACTCACCCTGGCTTCCAGCTATAGCTAGGCTTGGTGTGGGTCACAGGACAGAGCCAGAGGTCTAGGGAAGCGAGGCCCAGGCGGAGAGTTCCTGGCGGTGGCCCTCTCGGGCAGCCTTGTTTAAGAGACAAGCACCTTGCTCAGGTGCTGGGAAAGATGTTTAAGTTGATCCACTTAGGGGCGGGAGCGGTAGGGCATTTTGCCTTGCACACTGCCAACCTGGATTGGAACTCCGGGATCCAATATGGTCCCCCCCACACCCCCCCAGCCTATCAGGAGTGATCCCTGAGTGTAAAGCCTGAGCAGGAATAAGGCCTGAACACCTCTGTTGTGGCTCAAAAACAAACAAAAAGCATTTAAAAAATCGGTGCCTTGGGGCTGGAGCCATAGCCCAGCGGGTAGGGTGTTTGCCTTGCATCTGGCCAACCTGGGTTCGATCCTCGGCATCCCATATGGTTCCCGAGCACTGCCAGGAGTAACCCCTGAGCATTGCTGGGTGTGACCCAAGAAGAAAAAAAAAATCGGTGCCACTTAATCCTTGGGTTTTTGCTTCTGCCTCTCAAATCCTTTGTTTTCTTCTTGGTAGTGAAACTGTAATGTGGGTTTCCTTGAGGCCTGACCTAACTTGGGCCCCTCGTGGATTGTAGAACCAGATAGCCCTGGACCCAGCGTCGCTAAGTGTCCTGGTGGGGAGCTCTAGGGCTAGCTCAGTGGCCGCCCGTCTGAGGTGTGTGTGCGAAGCAGGAGTCCCTCCGAGGACGTTGGGGTCTATTTTGTGGCTGTGTTTATTTCAGCCCGTCCTTCCGGAAATCTCGAATGTCTCGAGCCCAGAGCTTCCCAGATAACAGGCAGGAGTTCTCAGGTGAGTTCCCAGACCTGGATGGGCTCTGCAGGGTGTGTGGTTGGGGCTGCAAAGGTGTGTGACTTGCTCTGCTCTGGCCTTCTTGGCGCAAGGAGGCCACACGCAGCGGAGCTGGGGTTGCTGACCGGGATCCCTCCTGTAAAAGCAGGCCCTACACATTGATCTCTCCAGTCCATTATTCTGCTATTTTATGGGGGCGGGAGGAGGGCCACACCTGGCAGTGCTCAGGGGTTCTCCTGCCCTGCACTCAGGAATCACTCCTGGCATGCTCAGGGAAACATGGGGATATTGGGATCGCAGTCGGGCAGGCTGCGTGGAAGGCAGATGCCATTCCTGCTGTACGATCTCTCCGGCCCCTGCATTCTGCTTTCCATGACTGAGTTGGAAAGCCTGGATAGATCTAATTTCTTTGCAGCATTGCTACTCTGAGGCTGAGCCTGGTGGCCTACCCTGATACCAGTGATTCCTCTATCTCCCTTAGATCGGGAAACCCAGCTCTATGACAAAGGGGTCAAAGGTGGAACCTACCCCCGGCGCTACCACGTGTCTGTACACCACAAGGACTACAGTGATGGTCAGTGTGCGCCACCCTACCCCCCTGCTGGCTGCTTTGGGAAAGACATGGCTAGCTCTGCCCCAGGGAACCACTGCATCCCAGGAATAAAGGTGCTCCTTTATTCCTGAGGAACCGAGCCCTGGACCTTAGACACCAACCAAAGGAAGGAGAAGAAAGACGCAGGGTGGTGTTTGTAGATTAGGATGTTGCCTCTGGGAATTCTGTCCCTAGCTGAGAGCCCAGAGCTCTCCTGCCCTCCTCTGCCCGCCAGGAGCAGATGGCTTGGTGCCTCCACAGAGCCGAGGACGCAGATTCTGTCGTGGAGGGGCTTGGGGAGTGAAGTCAGGCCTGAGAGAAGCCCTAAGCCTTGCTTGCAGCCGAGACTTCCTGAGGCATCTGTGACGGCTTTGAGTTCCTGCTTCCATCCTATCCTCGGCCTCAGTCGGGAGCCATTCTGGCCTGGGGCATCTTGGCTGGCTGGGAGTTGGTCTGAGGGCCTGGTTTGTGCCTGGAGCCCAACTAACGCCCAGAGGTTTGACTTGCTCTGCTCTGGTCCCCGCTCGCAGGCAGAAGAACATTTCCCGAATACGGCGTCACCAAGGCAACCTGTTCACCCTGGTGCCTTCCAGCCGCTCCCTGAGCACAAACGGAGAAAATCTGGGCCTGGCAGTGCAGTACCTGGACCCCGAGGGCGCCTGCGGAGTGCGGACAGCGCAGAACACCCTCTCGGTGCAGGAGAGGACAGTGCCCACCAAGTGTGAGAAGCAGGGCCCTGGCGGGAGGTGACTGCTGCAGGACGGGCGCTGGCCAGCACGTGGCCGTGCGGGCCCATCCTTGCCACACAGCCTGCAACAAGCCACTGTGTTGCTCTGGCGCTGACCCCGAACAGTCAGAGCATGGGGGAGAGGATCCGCTCGGAAGAGCGTGTCAGCTGTCCTCTCGTCTAAGGACCGGGCCGGATGCCGCGTGGACAGAGGGCTCTGGGGTCTGGGGTGGCCGGCGCCGGCCGCTGCTCAGACTAATGCTCCTTCCTTCCTGCAGCTCCCAGTGCCCCCATCAACTGGCGCCGTGGGAAGCTCCTGGGCCAGGGCGCCTTCGGCAGAGTCTATCTGTGCTATGACGTCGACACAGGCCGCGAACTTGCTTCCAAGCAGGTCCAATTTGACCCCGACAGTCCTGAGACAAGCAAGGTACCCCTCCCCAGGGCCCACCGTCCGCGGTGCTCCTTCCAACAGAAATGCCTGTCAGCTCGCGCAGACCCTGCAGGAAGGACCTCGGGCTGCTGCTGTGTTCTTCCTCCCAAACTCCCTTTTCTCCCATCCTGACTCTGTCCTTGGCGTGAACAGATTGTGATCCAAGGAACTTGGAGCACCTGGTGGAGGGGAGGGTGTAAGGAGTTGGGCTGAGGCAGGGTGCTAGAGGCCCTGTGAGGGGATGAGAGTGCTGCAGAGGCCTGCCGCCCTCACCGATGCCCGTGGTCCGTCCTCTGCCTGCCCAGGGAGGAGCCTGTTGTTGGTGCTTGGCTTTGGCTGTAGCCTGTAACCTCATGCCAGTGTATGTTGTCGTCTTAACTGAGTACCCGTAGCCCTCTTGTGCCCTACTGCCCGGCTCTCTGCCAGCGTGGGGTACCCCAGCCCAAGGGTTGCCCAGGTATGAGCCACAGGTATGAGGCAAGACAGCTCTCCAGCCTAAAGTGTCAGACTGTGGGTGGCCAATGCTAGGGCTAGCTGAGCCGGTGCCAGGCAGGCAGAACCGGGCGCTAAGCCGCGGTGCCCACTGTGTGCCCGCAGGAGGTGAGCGCTCTGGAGTGTGAGATCCAGCTGCTGAAGAACCTGCAGCATGAGCGCATCGTGCAGTACTACGGCTGCCTCCGGGACCGCGCCGAGAAGACGCTCACCATCTTCATGGAGTACATGCCGGGTACGTGCCTCCCAGCACACCAAAGCCAGACCTGGGGCTGGGGGCCGCCAAGAGGGTCCCTTTGGCACGGCCTGGTGGTCTGAAAGCCGGAGGCTCGGGAGGGCGGGCGAGGTGATAGCAGGGCCTGGGGCCGGGTGCGTCTGTGGGGCAGGCTCAGGTCTCCTGCCGTGGTGTGCAGCCTTCCCCGGGCCGGGCGCCGCCCTTTCCTGGGCCTGGGGCGTCCCGAGCTGAGGGACGCAGCCCCCGGCAGTGGGGCACCACTGCTTTGCGGCACTACCGGCTAGAGGGAGCCTTGCCACCTCCTTGAGGTCTTCTTGTGGCTCTAGGGCTCTGTGAAGGACCAGCTGAAGGCTTATGGAGCTCTGACGGAGAGTGTGACCCGGAAGTACACCCGGCAGATCCTGGAGGGCATGTCCTACCTGCATAGCAACATGATTGTCCACCGGGATATCAAGGGTGAGCAGGGGACATGCGTGGGCTCCCCATTCTGGCCATTGAGCTCTCCAGAGCTTTCTGAGATGGGGCAACCCTAGTAGCCTCCGAGGGACTCGGGGCTGGTGTGATAGCGGTTGAGCGGTTTGGGAGAAGGCCGAGGGCCTGTCACAGTCCTGTCTGCTCGTGGCAGCCCGTCCTCGGGAAGAGGTCATGGGCAGAGCCGGAGCAGCAGCCACGACCTGGCCAGCAGGGAAGGAGCAGGGAGGGGCCCGGTTTGAGGCTGCACTTTCCTGCCTCAGGCGCCAACATCCTCCGAGATTCTGCCGGGAATGTGAAGCTGGGAGACTTTGGGGCCAGCAAGCGTCTGCAGACCATCTGCATGTCGGGCACAGGCATGCGGCTCGGTCACCGCACGCCCTACTGGATGAGCCCCGAGGTGATCAGCGGCGAGGGCTACGGCAGGAAGGCAGATGTCTGGTGAGTACGGGGCTCCTCTCCCTGTCTGTAGTGGCTGTCACTTACAAATCAGGTGGGGGCTGGATTGATAGCCCAGTGGGGAGGGTGTTCGCCTTGCACGTGGCCACCTGGGTTTGATCCCTGGCGTCCCTTATGGCCCCCCCACGCACTGCCAGGAGATTCCTGATTGCAGAGCCAGGAGCAACCCCTGAGTATTGCTGGGTGTGGCCCAAAAAGCAGAAAAAAAAATAAAGAGTTTAGGGGAGCAGTGGGGTGGGTAGGGACTGATAGAACAGTGGGCAGAGTGTGTGCTTTGCATACAGCCAGCCTGGTTTAATCCCCAGAACCCCACATAATGGTGCCCTGCCAAAAGTTACCCCTAAGTGCAGAGCCAGGAGAAAGCCCTGAACACTCCTGGGTGTGCCCCCCATCCCCGCAAAATAAGGTGGGGACTCCACGGCAAAAGAAATGTGCCGTTGTGGACTTTGCCAGGAGGCGGGATGGTGTGAGGCCTTGCCACAGGTGGGCGTGGCGAGGCTGCACCTTGGTAGCACAGGCCCGTTGGGTTCAGCCCTCGCTGCCGCTGCGCCACGGAAACCATCCCTCGCGCCTGCTGAGTTCCTGGAAGGAGGAGGACCCACCCTTGACTCCCCGCTCACCAGCCTGGCATGTTCTGAGTAAAGGGCTCCTCCCGAGCAGCCTGGAACACGAGGACGTCTCGCCCCCTCAGAACACGATTGTGCTGGGCTGTCACAGTCCCCGGCCATGACACTAACCTCCGACTGCCTCCACATGTAAAGAGCCTTTGCAGGGATAAATTTAAGGGGTTTTGTTTTTTGCTGTGCTTTTTGGGTCACACCCGGTGATGCTCAGGGGTTTCTCCTGGCTCTGCACTCAGGAATTACTCCTGGCAGTGCTCGGGGACCATATGGGGATGCCAGGGATCGAACCCAGGTTGACCATGTGTAAGGCAAACGCCCTACCACTCCGCCCCTTGAGGGTTCTTGATAAGGAGAGATTATCCTGAATTTTCCAGGTGGGCCAGAGTCCCCTCAGAAGCCCTTCTGAGATGCAGCAGATCAGAGAGGATGTGCTGATGGCTGCCATAGGGTGAGCCTGCAGGTGGTCCTCAGGGGCAGGCCAGGCCAGGAGACAGATTCTCCCGTCCGGCTGGTGCTTTAGCCCTGACCCCTGACCCACAGATCTGTGGCAGCTTGTATCGTTCTGGCCCCAAGGAGCTTTCAGCCTTAGTGTCAGCAGTGAGAGAAGTTACAGCCGTCCTCAGGGGCCCTTCCATGCCTGCAGTGGTCTCAGAATGGCCCAGGGTCCCTCTTTGGGGTGTCCCGCTATCGCGTGCTCTCGTGGCCACCGTGTGTCGTGGGAAAGGTGGTGGCCCAGGCTGGCGTGGCTAAGTACTCTCCTCCGCAGGAGTCTGGGCTGCACCGTGGTGGAGATGCTGACGGAGAAGCCGCCCTGGGCGGAGTATGAAGCCATGGCCGCCATCTTCAAGATCGCCACCCAGCCCACCAACCCCCAGCTGCCCTCCCACATCTCCGAGCACGGCGGGACTTCCTGAGGCGCATCTTTGTGGAGGCCCGCCAGAGACCTTCAGCCGAAGAGCTGCTCACACACCACTTTGCACAGCTCGTGTACTGAGCCCTGGACGCCGCCTGCTCCCCAGGCCAGGGGCCGCTGTGGGCCCAGCCAGTTGCTGCTGCTCCCAGGCAGGGCTGTGAACCGCGGAGCTGCAGTCCAGCCGGCGGGGTCTGTGCCCTTCTGCTGGGTGGGGCGCTATAGCCTCACAGACTGGGAGCCCCCAGCCCACCGGACCCAGGAGCCCCAGCCCTGAGCTTCACGTGGCATGTAGGGGCTCGGAACAGCGCGGGGGGGCTGGGCGCGACAGTTGCCATCCGCACCAGAGCCCAGAGCCTGGAGACCCAGAAACACAGGTCTGAGTCGTGTTCCTTTGATTCTCCTCCCCGTGTCTGGAGACCACCAGGTCACCTTGGGGCTGGCTGAGCCCACCCAAGCCAGAGGTCGAACCCAGCGCAGCCAGCAGCCCCCTGGAAGGCAGAGGCCTGTTCATGCTCTCCTGGGGACCCCACGGCCGCTTGGCCAGTCCGTGTCTTTTACCAAAGAGAAGTGAAGCGAACGTCATGCTGCCTTATTCAGGGAGGGGCACTCATCGTGCCTGCCCTGATGACCCTGCCCCACGCAGCAGGGGCCTGAGATGTGGAGCTGCCCCCACGGAGGGGGACACCCAGTTTTGTCAATGCAATTGTCTGTTTTACAAGTTGAAGTCGCTCTTATGCTGTGCTCAAGTTTCTGAACTGGAGACTTAGTGTGCCCCGTGGGCTTCTAGCTCCCCCACTGTGTGCTCGGCCCAGGTGGGTTGGCAAAAGCTGAGGGCAGTGGCCTCTGGCCCCCAGAGCAGACAGACAGACAGCACGGGGCGGAGGTTGTGTGTCCGACCCTGCTGGCACCTAAGAAGGCCATTTGGGACAGCCAGGAGGGGATTGTATTGGGTGTCCACGAGTTGTGGCCAGCGGGGCGTGAGCCCTTCTCACCTGGTAGAAGGGTCGCTCAGAGGATGCACCAACTCTGTCCACACCCGCCAGCTCTGCTCCGCCCTGGCTGCCGTGCTCGCCCCCACGAGGCCTCGGCCTTTTCCTGCCTTGCTGCTCCCCGGGAGACCCTCGGCAGCACAGCTGGGAGCCAGACTCTCCAAGCAGCTTCGAGTTGGCCTTACTTACCTCAGCCTGGGCGCTGGTCCTCTCTTCCGGCCCTCCCTCCAAAATGTGCCTATTGCTAGAGCTCTCCCTCTCAGCGCCCAGCGTCCTTGGGAATTGTTAAGCCAGTGCCTGAGGATGGGCCTCCTCCAGGGAGCTGGGGGTTAGCGCCAGGCAGCTCATTGCCAGCCATGCCCACTTCCCCGTGGGCACCAGAACAAGCCAAAGCCTTCGTTGTCTGTTGACGATGCACTTTTATGAATGTAGTTTCTATCGCTGTTTTTAGCCTTTTCACATCATGTAATGTGAGGCCTTGTACTTGTTAATTTATATCTCAGATCATATTTGATGGTTTTATAAATACCAGTTCTAGACTGTTACAGGTGATGGACGCCTCCAGAGAGAAGAGAAAATGAAAGCAGATGGTTTTGCATAACTGCGCGTTGCCTGGTGCCGGTTGGGTTTGGGCCCCCCCCCCCACTCCAGCCCTTGCCCCCCAGGATGCCCACGGAAGAGGGCACAGGCTCCTGCCTCCGCCTTAGCCTGGCCCCATGCCTTTTCCAGGCTGGGGAGGCCCCTCATCTTGACCAAAGCTGCCCGGTGGCAGCTGGGCCTGTTACCCACCTATCTGGTGGTGGCTGTACCCCCTTGGCCTCCAGAGGTCCCAGCGCTGACAGGATGAGACGACCTGTCCAGGTTCAGCCTTAGCCCACCCGCCGGGCTTACCTCACAGGGAACATGTTTGTAAAATGGGCGATGCTGGCCAACAGACTGCACTCCAGAAACAAACGCAAAACAAGACCCAGTTATTGTGTGTGTGCCAAAAACTGCGGATATGCAGGCTCAGCACCCTCAGGACCAAGCTGTTGCTTAATTTTAATTTATTGTTTTTTTTTTTTAATTAATCCAGATGAAAAGTTGTGGGCGCAGGATGGCCGGGGCCCAAAGATCCTGAAGGGCTGTCTCTGAGCAGCCCCGGCTGGTCACGGGAGGGCCACGCTCCATTTCCCCGTGGGCTGTGTTGGCCTGAGCCCCCGAGAGCCAGGCACTCGGGACAGTCCGCACTTCCGCCATCCTGTCCCGACCCCCCCCCCACCAGCCCTCCTCAGCTCCGTCTGTCTGAATTGTGGATGATGGGAAGAACCTGCAGCCATAGTTATCTGACTGTATCTCGACCGAGGGCTTGCAGTGCAAAGCCAGGCCAGTGTTGTGCATTACTTACAATAAAAGGGATCATTTATACCTGAGGGGTCCTGTGACTGTGCTTCCGGGGGGGGGGTCTAGTGGCTGACAGCAAGCTCAGGCCCCTCAACGGGGAACCTGACAAAATCCCGAGCCGGGGCTCTGGGTGACTTGGCCGGGCCACTGCGGACTCTGAACCCACCCCAATCCCAGGAGCTCCACTCGCCAGCGGTGATTTTCGGGGGTGCAGAATCTGCGGCATCAGGCAGAATGAAGGGGTCTCCCTCCCCTTCACCCCATCCTGCAGGATGGGGATTAGGCAGCACTAAGGGGGAGCCACTGTTTCTCCCCCAGTCAACCCACCCTGATGGGCCCCCTCCCCCCAGCAGGGGCAGACATGGCTCCAAAGCAAAGTTGGGTCTGCCCCATCGAGGTGCAAAGGGCCCAGGCCCAGGGCGAGGCCAGCCCCAACTATCCCGTGGGCCTGAGGGTCTCCAGGGGCTTTGTGGGGAGGTCTCTGCGGTTTGTTCCAGCTCAGCCCACAGGGCAGCCTAGAAACAGCTGGCTCGGGGCCAAGACAGCCCAGATAGAATTTCCTCTATGGGGGTGGGGGTGTCACTGGAGTCAACAAGCTGTTAGCACCAGCTCGTCATGACCACAGCTGCTCCCACCCTTAAGTACCCAGGACCACGACAAAAAATGTGGCTGCTGAGACTCGGAAACCTACAACAGTGTTCCGCCAGATCAGCTGAGCTGGGTGCCACCCCGTGAGCAAACTCACCCCGTGAGCTGAACTGCCGCTGAGTTAGAGACCCGACCGGGAGGGGGCCACCTCCACTTTCTCAGCCGGGCTAGAATTGCCGAAATCCATTGCCCGCCCCTGGCAGCATGGCGAGTCTGCTCCAGACCAAGCTGTGCCACCACATTCCGAGGGTGAATCTGCACAGCCCCCTGCACACACACACACACGCACGCACGCACACACACACATACACACACACACACACACCAGGCCACAGAGTCTGGGTATGTTCAATACATGTTTAAAACGGTTTTATCACAAGAGTCAAACTGGCAGAAACGAGGGAGGAAAGGGCGCAGCACGGCTGCCACCAGCCCCGCCAGCCCCTGGGTCCAGCGGGAGCTTGAGCATCCACCCCTACTTGCTGCTTACTCCCGGAGGTGCGAGATGGTCCCCAAGATGCCCTGTCGCCTTAGGCTTGTGGGGGAAGGGGCGGCAGGCACCGACTCTACTTCCTCCAGTCTCCATGGCTCAGGAGCAGGCGAAGGGGCAGAGGTAGATGGGAGCCTGGGGCGGGGCAGTGAGGGAGCTTGGGACCCTGAGGGGGCATGCTGACTCCGTGCTGGAGAAAAGGCACCTAGAAAGGGACTTGGCTGGGGGACCCCCGAGGAGGCCATGGGCTGCGGCGGCGGGCGGGCGGCTGGAAGGCAGGAAGTACAGGGTGAGCAAACCCACAAGCCCGGTTCCCAGACCCACCACGGGAGAGGGAGGGTGTCTGCGAGCACTGCCCCCACCGCTTCCTGAGCGGGGTGGCCACGTGGTCCCCTCCCCCTCCCCGCCCCCCCACCCCCTGCCCAGCTCCAACCTCTCCCCCGCCTTCCTCGCTGCCCCCTCCAGTCCTCTCCCCATCTCCGAGGAAGGCCAGAGGGGTCTCAGGTTGTCTTGGTGCCAGGGTCCACCTCCTTGTGGGCCCAGAGCTCCTTGTGCTGCTTCCGGCCGAAGCCCTCATCATAGTTGCCTTTGCTCTTAAACAGCTGCTGGAAGTGGGGTTTGCAGTAGAATTCGCCGTGCAGTGCCGCGTAGCTGCCCAGGCTGCAGAAGAAGAGCTGTGGGCAGGGCAGGGCAGGGCAGGGCAGGGCAGGGCAGGCAGGAGGGGGACCCGGGCAGGCGCCCACCTCAACTTGGTGCGACAGTGCTTGCAGCAGAAGCAGGAGTTGTGGAAGATGAGCTTGTCGGCCACCAGCCGTTCCATGGGGTACACAGTCTTCTGGCAGGCGGCGCAGGTTTCCTTCACCTGGGCCCGGAGACTGAAGGACTGTGGGGGAGACACTCAGCCCAGGGCCGGCGGGGCCGTCCCCCCCCCCCCCCGCCCAGCCCGCTCGGGAGTCCCTACCTTGGACCGCTGGACAGTGCTGCCCCCGCCACTCCCTTTGGGTTCCTGCGGAAGAGGGTCGGTCGCGGTCAGTCCCGCGGTGCCCAATGCCCCAGGTCTCTGCAGCCACCAGCCCTGATGCCACGGGCGCTCGGACAGGGCAAAGGTGACAGACAGGCCAAGTCGCTGCTCTCCAACCCTTTGTCACAGCACGCACTGCACCTCCCCACTCTGTCCCCAGCCCCAGACACCTGCAGGGGTGGACCCTCCCACCCGGCCGGTCACCTACATGAGAAGGGGTGGCCTGGGCAGCTCCCGCAGCCTGGAACATGGTCCTTGAGCGGCGACGGCGGCCGGGAAGACGCGGCACCAGCTGGGTTCTGCAAAGGGAAGTCGGTGGGGGAGGCGCCCAGCGCTGCACCGCTCGGCGTGCAGGGTGGGGGTGGGGGGGGGTGTTTACGGGCAGGGGCAGGGGGCTGCGGTTGGGACTTTCCCTAAGTCATTTCCTGTTGCTCTTGATCTTGCCACTTCCGCCCCTCACCCATCTCCCCTTTTCTCGGCACCCCGAGGGTCTGGGGTCTCCTAGGCCCCCGCCCCCAGCTCAGCGTCGGCGGCAGCCGCCGGGGTGGGGGCTGTACACCGCCCTCGCGACGAGAACCCGCGGCCCCCGCCCGCCGCCTCGCCGGCCCGGGACCCCCGCGGCCCTGCTCTGGCCCAGGGGCCCCGCGCGGGAGTGACGGGCGACGGCGCTAGACGTTGGGACCCCGCGGGCGGCGGCCCCGCAACCCCCCAGCGCGACGCCCCTGAAGGGCCCCTCCTCCCCCGCCGTCCCCTCGCGGGTCTCACCGGCCTGGGCCTGGACCTGGCGGCGGGGATCGGTCTCGGGGTGATGGGGTGCGAGGAGGGCGCGGGAGCAGCCGCCGCGGCCAGGAGTCCCCGCGCCGCGCCGCCGCCACCGCCTTATCGCGGCGCCGCCCCCGGCCCGGCCCGCGCCCGCCCATTGGCTCCGCACCCGGGGACGCCCCCTCCGCGCTTTGTCTCGGCGCCGCGGCCCCCGCCTTTGTCTGTCCCCCTTCCCGACCCCGCGCCCCCTCCCCCGCCGGCCCGAGGCCCCGTTTGGCAGTCCGGGGGCCGAGTGTGCATGTGGATGGTGGGGGCTTCCCAAAGGCTAACCGGGATGCCTTGATCCGCCGCGGCCTCGGTTTACCCGTTAAGTCCTCGAAGGCCCGCGTCCCGCAGCAGGACCCCGCCGGGCGGTGCCCCCGGCACCAGGAGTCCAGGAAGAGGACAGCGTCCCTGCGAGGCCCGCGAACCCGACTTGGCCCCCCACGGGGGCGGGGGCTTCTCCTGCGACCCGGATGACCGGGGTCCTGGCTATGCGTCTGAACCCCTGAGGCCACCGTCCCCGTGGAACTGGGGGCGGGAATTCGTGGCCTGTCACCGAGGGCAACGTGGTCAAAATCAGGGGCCCCCTCTGCGGGGAGGAGACCTCATGTTCGGAGCACCCAAACTTCCTACAACATGGGTTGGGAGACACACCCCACGTCGCATCCTGCAGGGCCCTGGGTGAGCAGTGGGAGGGGGCAGGGGCGTGGGGGCCGCAGGGACTGTGTGGCTCAGCCCACGAAGCACAGCCCTAACTAAACATAGCTTGTTCCCACACGAGGAGGCAAACAGGAGCCGGGCGCCCACACACTGTCAGGAACAGAACAGCTCAGCTGCCGCCCCCCCACCCCGTCCCTGCTCACCCCCACCGCTGCCCCCCCGCCACACACACACACACACACACGCACGCACACACACGCGTGTCTCTACAGCCTCGCAGGCAGCTCCAGGCTCAGCGCCTCCGAAGTGGGGGTCAGAACACTGGTGCATGGGGGGTGCAAAGTTCAAGGCGTCCCTGCTGTGGGGCCCCTGCAGTGAGGGGAAGGCAGATTTGGAAGGAAAGAAAACAGGCCAGTGGGTGTGAAGAAACGGGAACTTGAGGTTTAGAAGGGAAAAAAAAGTGAACGGGGCAGGGGCAGGGCAGAAGTGGAAAAAATGTAACAGGCCCGGCCCTCCCCAAACTCTGCTGCGTTCCGTGTTGTCTTTAAAACCGGAAACGGGGGGCCGGAGCGATAGCCCAGTGGGTAGGGCGTTTGCCTTGCACGCGGCCGGCCTGTGCCAAACCGGGTTGATCCCCGGCATCCCATATGGTCCCCCGAGCACCGCTAGGAGTAATTCCTGAGTGCAGAGCCAGGAGTAACCCCTGAGCATCGCCGGTGTGACTCAAAAAAAGCAAAACAAAACAAAATAAAAACCCCGAAATGGTTCCTGAAGGGCAGAGAAGGGGAACAGACGCTGTCGGCAACTTGGGGGCAGCTTGGGGGGCTACCATGCGCCGACTTTGGAGGTGGCCTGAGAGGCACCTTGAGCCTACAGGCTGGCAGGGTGGTCTTGCAGCGGGAGCACCAGCAGGAGCACCGGCAGGGGGACTGCAGGGACCCCTCCCTCCTGGGCGGCTCACTGGCCTCCAGCCCCAAGGCCACAAGGGCAGCTCTGCCTTGGGTGACCCTGTTTCCATGCAGTGAAAGAAGAGGGTTAGGGTTAGGCCTGACACTGCCACCTCCGCACAGGCCCCAGAGCGCTCTGCAGAGAGGGGCTCTGGTCCCCAGACCTTTCTAGCCCCAGAGGGGCCTCAGGCTAAAATAAGCTCCAGTGTGGGACAAATCTCTGCGTTTTCTGAGACACTACGACAGGGGGACCTGCTGGCAGAACCCCAGGCAGGGCTCGGGAGCCGATGACCAACACAATAAAGTCACGTTAAATGGCTTCTCTGAAAACTTTAATTTGTTCTGGCAATGGCACGGCTAAGACTGAAGCCTCCGGCGAGCCTCTGGAGAGAGCACCAGCGGACGGCGGCAGGGGTTGATGAGCCGCCGGAACTGTCTGGAGCGTGGAGGGGATCTGGGCCCAAGGGGACACGGGGATGAGGACAGGCCGTCTCGGTCTCGGTCTCCGCCCGGTGCTTGAGAGAAACACAAGCCAGGCCCGGTGACTGGGACGAGGGGCGGGGCACAGCTTCCTGCGGGAACCCCAGGGAAGGAACTCGGGGTGGGAGGGAGCAGGCAGGACCGGAAGGGCAGCTCTCTTTCAGAGAGGGACCCCACACTCAGTTCTGGGGGTGTTGGCCTCCCAGGCTCTCCCGAGCCCTGGTAACTGGAATTCCCGGAGCCTCAAAGCCTTGAACAACAATCAGAGTCTCTCCCTGCAGTTCTTCCTCCGACTGACTCTGGCGCAGGCAGGGAGGGGGGGGCCCTCCTGGAGTCTGGGCCAGGCTGCGGGGTGCTTGGGCCTCAGAGGCTCAGAACTCCCAGTCGCCCACCTCCAGCTCCTCCAAGTTTGCCACCAGGCTGAAGAGGCCGCTGTGGTCCTGACACCGGCTGCCCTCGAAGCTGGTGATGGGCGTGACAGGCCGCAGGGAGCTCAGGCAGGGCCTCGGAGGCGCGCCGCTTGATCTGGAGGAGGGAAGAGGATTGGCGGGTGGTGGCTGACACTCGGGGTCCCTGGGACAGGGAATGGGGCCCGGTGCTGTGACGGGCAGAGCTGGGGTCTGTGCCCTGGCAGAGCAGCACCTCCAGACACTTTACTCCGAGGGAAGAAGGCCCCGACCCCAAAGCTAACGGGGTGCACGGGGACAGAGGGGGCGTCAGAACCAGAATCCCCCCCCCCCACCTGGAACCAAGGAACGTGCATGTGTACCTGCTTGAAGAAAAGAATGGTTCAGGAGGGTGCTGGCACTCGGTCTGTGGAGGGAGAGAGCCCGTCGGTCAGCCCTGCACCGCTTTCCAAAGGCCACCTCTGGGGCGGCCACGGCAGCACCCCAACCTTCCGACCCCTGCAGGGGGCACCCCGTCCACCCGCACACCGGCCACACACCTCACGTCGGGGTCACGCTGAAGGCACTGCTCCACGAAGTGGTGGAAGTGCGGGGAGAAGGTGCGGTGATAGGGGTGGGAGGGCGAGTCGCCGTTGGACGTCCTGGGAGTGCTGGGGGCCAGGCCGCCGCTCAGGGCCGAAGTTGGCGGAGCGCGAGGTGCTCATGGTCAGCTCCTCGGCGGGATGGTGCTGGTGTCCAGCAGGCAGGGCACGGTGCCGTTCAGCTTCTCCAGCAGCATCTGCAAGGGCGGGCACCACTGCCGCTGAGGCCTGAAGCCCCCGCAAGTCCCCCGGCAGAAAGAGGGGTGTGGGGGGGCTCTGGTTCAGCGGCGCCCCCCCTCCCCCAGACACAAGAGCCCCCTGCGACCTGCAGAGTCTCAGGCTGGGTGAAGTTAGCCAGAGGGAGAGAGAAAAGAGAAACATAAGTGGGGGGGAGGAATAACCAAAGACAGTGGAAACAACATGAGAACTGGCAGGAGGAAACACCTTCGGGGCTGGGGACAGGCCAGGGAGAGGCGGGAGGTGCTGAAAGGGGGCAAAGGCGTGTAGGGAACCCGGCGGCGGCAGCGGCCACAGTGCAGGAATGGATTAAAAAGAAAACGGGAGGGGGGGGAGGTCAGTGGGGTGGGGGCGCTGGCGGAGGGAGGACACTGGTGTAGTATCTTGGTGCTGTAGCCTGAACCGCTGTGATCCACTTTGTCATTTCATGGTGACTAAAATAAATACAGGCGGCCGGAGCGATAGCACAGCAGGGAGGGCGTTGCTTTGCACCCGGCCGACCCAGGTTCGATTCCCCGGCATCCCATATGGCCCCCCGAGCACCGCCAGGAGTAAAGCCTGAGTACAGAGCTCTGAGTGCAGAGCCAGGAGTAACCCCTAAACATTGCTGGGTGTGACCCAAAATGCAAAAAAAAAAAAAAATCCTCAGTGCAGAGCCAGGAGTAGCCCCTGAGAATTGCTGGGTATGACCTAATCCGAATGCAAGGTGCCCTCCCAGTGGAAAACCAGCAGGGAGACATTCACGACATCGGCAACTATCGCCCCATCTGCCTGTTGTCCGTCATCTACAAGCTGTTTACACGAGTCATCCTGAACAGGATTGGCAGAACACTAGATGAAGGACAACCATGCGAGCAAGCTGGCTTCCGGAAAGGATTCAGCACAATCGACCATATCCACAGAGTAACCAAGCTCATTGAGGTTTGTAGAGAGTACAAGATGCCGCTCTGTCTCACGTTCATTGATTCTGTGGAGACTGAAGCGGTCATCGAAGCCCCTAGCCAAACAGGGTGTTCAAACCCAATACATCAAGATCCTTCGTGAGCTGTATTACGGATTCACCACCAGGATCTCACCATTCTACAAGGAAGTGATCATTGATGTCAAAAGAGGGGTTCGACAGGGTGATACCATTTCACCAAAACTCTTCAGCGCCACCCTCGAGAACATCATGCGACAATTAGAATGGGAAGGAATGGGAGTGAAGATAAGATGGTCGGCAACTACACCACCTCCGCTCGCTGATGACATTATTCTAATAACCAAACATTAGCCAAGTGGCAAAAATGCTGGCTGACTTCCGACCGAGAATGTGGAAAGATAGGTCTACAGCTGAGTCTAAATAAAACTACATTTATGAAAAATGAACTAGTTCCTGAGGCCCCATTCACTCTCAATGGAACAGACATCTCTGAATGCAGCAGTTATGTGTACCTAGGTCGAGAAGTCAACATGATGAATGACCTAAAACCTGAGCTGCGCAGGAGGAAGAGAGCGGCATGGAATGCCTTCAAAGGCATCGAAGAAATAGCCGAAAAGGACAAAGAATCTCCGGCTCCGGGCACATCTCTTTGACTCCACCATTCTCCCTGCATTAACATACGCCTCAGAGACCTGGGCCCTACGAAAGCAGGATGAGAATGCTATTCGGGTCTCCCAGAGAGGAATTGAAAGAACTATGCTTGGAATATCACATCTCACTCAAGTGAGAGAAGGAATCGGAGTTCCAACCTCCGTCGCTATTCCAGAATCAGGGACGCTGTCTCGTTTACCAAGGCATCGAAAATCAGATGGGCTGGACATGTAATGCGATTTGGAGACGACTGCTGGACGAGGGCCATTACCGAATGGATCCCACGGGATGTCAAAAGATCACGTGGCTGCCCACCTACAAGATGGTCAGACTTCCTTGTCAAGACCCTGAAGGAATGGTTTGAGGCTCTTCATATTCCTGAATCAACCAGATGCCATTGGGCTACACTGGCACATGATAGGGTCCAATGGAAATGTTACTGGCGCCCGCTCGAGCAAATCGATGAATAACGGGATTCAAGTGATCAAGTGATCAATAACAACAACAATAATAATAATAATAAATACATAAACAAGTGGAATAAAGTAAAGTAAGAGCGTCATCATCATGGCTGCGTGGAGGGGCTCAGGCACAGGGTCTTTGGGGGAGAAGGCACCCAGTCACTTTCGCGGACAGGCGGGCCAAACTGCGGCAGCTGTGCCACCCACCGTGCAGAAACCCCACTGTCGCTTCAGTCCCACCCTGGGGAGTCCATGTGGACATCTGGGACCTTGGGGTCCCCTGAGCTGCACCCATGTGGCAGCTACTAACCCCCCGGCCTGTTTCTATTGATGTGAACTAAAATCAGATTCAGTTCCTCATTTCACTAGGCAGTTTCAGGTGCTTTTATCTGTTTCAGGACCAAACCCAGGTGCTCAGGGGTCACTCCTGACAGTGCTGGGGACCGCGTGGTCAGGAGTTCAAACCCGGGGCTCCAGGCGAGTGCATGCTCCCGTCCTCTGGTCCCCACTGGCCAGGCAGACTTTGAGTCTTCAGTAGCCGCAAGCAGCCAGTGGCTACCATGTTGGACAGGGCAGATCTAGACGTTTCCATCATCTCCGAGGGTCCTACTGCTGGCACAGGGGGTCCAGCTGACCCTCTCATTCACCTCTAGGTACCTTTTCACTCTTCTCTGGGCGTCTCCATCTATTGGGTTGATTTTTACTCCTGGCCCCCAGATTCCTCTCCTAGATGTCCATGTCCTCCTGGCCTGTCTCCCTGACCAAACCTCGCTAGAGTGGCCTTCCTGCACCTGCCACGGCCCCTGCTCCTGCCGGGCACACAAAGTCCTTCCCGCCTCCAGAAAGACCGTCCAGCCCACATGCGACAGACCCCAGGGCCTGGACTCAGCCTTTCCAACCATTCTCCCCAATCCTGGTCCTTTCAGTTTGTTTGGGGCCACATCCCCAGTGCTGAGGGCTTATGCCCGGCTCAGCACTCACTCTTGGCGGGCTCAGGGGGCCATATGGGGCAATGGGGATTAGCCACATGCAAGGCAAGTGCCCACTGGACTATCGCTCCAGCCCTCCTGGTCTGTTCCCAAGCACGAGGTCCAGGATGACACCAGTGACTTTTGGTCAACGGTGGTTCAATGCAAGTGTCCGAGAATGTGACACTGCTCAGAGCTGTAGTACTGGGAATCCCGGGTCAAGCTCCTGGTAGCCTGGCCGCTAGGGTTACACCTGGTGCTGCCCGAACTGCACGCTAACCATGGCAGTGCCCTAGCCTGGCCCCACTCTCCTGGGCTGGTATTTGTCTCTGACCCAAGTCCCCCTCCTGTTCCTTCTTCTCACATCTCCTGCTGTCTCCTCCTACAACCCCGCCTGGGTCCACTTCCCATGTAGGGAGGGGCTCACCCCAGTCTGTGCCCTTGTTCCCACCCCTCGCGGCTTCTAGACTGTTCCCAGTGGCTGGGACCTGGTGCATCCTTGCCAGAAGGACCCCAGGTCACTTGCTAGCTCAGGCCTTCTTCCCTGGGACTGTGGCTCCAGGCGCGGCAGGGAGGCTGCTTTGGAGAAGCCCAGAGGGCTGAACAGACAGAGGCCGTGCGGAACCCGAGACAGCGGAGGACTCAACACTAGAGGCGGGCTGAGGGGGGGCAGCGGGGGCGGGCGACAACCTTAAATACCGCAGCTGGTGAGCGTCACGGTCCAGCTCACACAGGCCCGCGGCGAGAAGGCCTGCACGGCCACCCACAGCCATCAACAGGCACGGAAGCGGAGCCAGACCATGATGGTGCCAACCCTGCAGGGGGCCGCCCCCTCAAGAAAGAGCCTCGCTCTCACCCCAGCGCCCTGGCTCAGCACTTAATGTTTGTGGTGCAGGCTCACCTGGGTGGGGGCATGTCCTAAGGGGACATGGCCGTTGGCCAGCTCGCACGCCGTAATGCCCACGCTGTAGATGTCGGACTTGGCGTCGTAACCCTGAAGATTCTAAGTCCGGAGGGAAACGGCACAGATCACAATCCCATTGGCGGCCCTGCTAGTGAAGGGGCGGGACAGAGACTGTGGGGGAGGAGGGGCGAGGCAGCCTGTCCAGGTGTGTCCAGGCCCGTCCGGTCAGGGCCAGCTGCTGGGGCTGCGGCAGAAGCCCCGCACCCCCACCCGCTGGGCGCCAGAGAGCGTGGGGGACTCCCCGGGCTCCCATACTGACCTGCTGCAGGACTTCCGGGCTGAGCCAGGGCAGGACCTTGATACTGTACTTGGGAAAGTCGTGCACCACGCGCTGGCGCTGCCCGTGGCTGATCATGCTGAGGTTGCTGCGGAGCCCAGAGAGGTAGACCTTGCCGTCGGCGGAGATCAGGATGTGGCTGGCCTTGACGCTCCTGGGGCGGGGGCAGGACGGGGGCTGTCACTGGGCAGGGGAGCCCCTCACCCTACCAATCCTGGGGCCTCACACGCTAGAGTCTGACCATGTACTTTATTTTATTTATTTATTTTTTTTTTGCTTTTTGGGTCACACCTAGCGATGCTCAGGGGTTACTCCTGGCTCTGCACTCAGGAACCACTCCTGGCGATGCTCAGGGGACCATATGGGATGCCGGGATCGAACCCAGGCCGGTACAGGCCGGCCGCATGCAAGGCAAACGCCCTACCCGCTGGGCTATCGCTCCAGCCCCTGACCATGTACTTTAATGCACACGCACCGGCTATGTAACGAGCAGGACCTGGGGTATGTGTCATACTAAAAGCTTTGTTCCAGGGGCCAGAGCGATAGCACAGTGGGTAGGGCATTTGCCTTGCACGTGTCCTGACCCGTGTTCGATCCCCAGCATCCCATATGATCCCCGAGCACCGCCAAGAGTAACCCGAGCATTGCCGGTGTGACCCAAAAAGCTAAATAAGTGAATGAATGAATAAAATAAACACCTTGTTCCATGCCATGCTATGGGCTCCACCTGCTGGGTCTGCCGTGGACGCCTCACATGAGCTAAGTGGCCCCCGGGCCCCGCATGGCTCAAACCCATATTGACCGACTCCTCCGGGAATGCAGCCACGAGCCACAACATTCACACCCAGTCCCCGGTGTGCCCGTGTTATGGTGTCTTTGGGGCGCACACCCCCGAGGCAGTATGGGGAGCCACAGTTTGGAGTGACCCGAGCTGGCCACGAGCCATCCTCTGCGAGCTCCCAGGAGGCCCAGCAGGTCACTGCCGGTCTGAGGGGCAGAGAGAACGTCCAATTCTGTCCTGGGAGTCACAGCTCAGGGTCACTCCTGGTGGCGCTCAGGGCACCTCGTGGTGGCGGGAACTGAACCTGCGCAGCCTGGCTAGGCCCGCTGAGCTCTTTCTCTGGCCCTTTCTCTGACACCCCAGCTTGCTTTCTGTCACTTGAGGTGACGACACAAGCCTGCCGGTCCCGTATTTCCTCTTCCTCAGGCTTATCTCCTGCCTCTCCACTGCTTCACGGTTCCTTTTCTTGGGGGTTCACACGATCCTTGTTCCTGTCTCCTCTGTAGTTCGGACAAAGCTGTCTTGCCCCGCTGTAACCCTGTATTTAATCTGCTCACAGTCCTTTACTGGAGAAAAATTCTAAAACTTGATAAAATCTTAATGTTTCTATAATCTTAATCTTGATCAAACCCATCCATTTTCTGCCTTATGTTTGGTAATTTTTGTGTTTTTCTGAGACACAGCAGTGCTCAATGGTTACTCCTGGCTCTGTACCCTGACAGACTCAGGGGACCATAATGGGTGCCACGAATTAAACCTGGGTCAGCTGCTTGCAAGGCAAGCGCCCTACCTGCTGTACTATATGGCTGGTGCTTCTAAAACATTTGGACCGGGGTCAGAACCATAGTACAGCGGGAGTTTGCCTTGCCGGGCGGCCAACTCGAGTTCGATCCCCGACATCCCATACGGTCCCCCGAGTATCACCAGGGGTAATTCCTGAGTGCAGAGCCAGGAGTAACCACTGAGCATTGCCGGGTGTGACCCAAAAAGCAAAAAAACAATAACAACAACAACAAAACCATGTGGACGGTTCTCTATGTCTCAGGAGCACGAGTATTTCCTCACGTTTTCTTCTACAGGACCGTGCCTGCACCTCTGGCCCGGGCTGTCTGTCCCCGAGGGACGAGGGACAGGACCAGCTCTGAGTGGAGCGAGCTGCAGCACCTGCCTTGTTCTCCGCCTGACCATGGCCCAGGCCCTCTACTGAGCAGCGTGTCCCCCGTCCGTCTTGTCCACCAGCCTAGGCCAACTTTGGGGTATGGACCCGTCCGGAGGCCTCCAGGCAGAAAGGGGGTGCAGTGAGGCTAGCAGTCCATGTCAGGACCACACTGTTCGCTCAGAAGCTCCAAGTATAACGCACGGCCCACCGGGGCAGTCTTGGTTCCTCCGCCAGCGTCAAAAACTGCAGCCTCCTGCCCCCCCACAGACAGACCCCAGCTTGGTGGAGGGTGGCCGGGCCGGGGAAGGCACCTGTGCACGTAGCCCATGTGATGGACGTAGTCCAGGGCCTTGAGCGCCCCCTGCAGGATGTAGGCGATGGCCAGCTCGCTCATGCCGTCCATGAAGTGCGAGCAGATGAGATCCTTTGCAGAACCTGAAGGACAGAACGGTGAGGGAGACAGGACGGGGAACAGGGCAGGGAAGGCCCGCGAGCTCTCTGCACCCCACCCCCATCCCCAGCCCACTCACCGTAGGCCACGAATGATGTGACCACCCACAGCTCATTGTCGGCGATGAAGGTGGCTCGGTACGGGAGGATGTTGGGGTGACTGAAGAGCTTAGAAACATGCAACTCCCCTGAAAGCAAAGCTGAGTCGGAATCTAGGGGCTCAATATGCAGGGAGGCAGCCGGGGCAACTGGGCGACCACCACTACCAACGGGAAAGGAAAGCTGTGGCGTGCGGGGAGCCAGCGCGGTGACAAATCCCACAGAGCCTCAAGAAATAGCCACCCAGGGGCCGGGCTGACTCCCCTCTCCTCCTACCAGCCCGTATGGTCCCCCAGTCCCCCTCTGGAGTGAACTCTCGAGTGCCCGGACGGAAAATGCAGCGGTGCAGGCCCTGCCCCGACCTCACAGGACCCCGAGCAAGTCCCTGTCTACACAGAGGAGTCCAGCTCCCCATGGTGAGGCCGGAGGCTGCGCCCGCGGAACACGGATGGAGCAGCCAGAGAGGAAGTGCAGGCAGACGGCACTGCAGCTTGGGGCCAGCTGCCATGGCGCGGCAGGCTGTGTGCGCTGGGAATAAGCCAGCCTGGCTTTCAATCTGGCCTCGAAACACCAGAAAGTGACAAAGCCTCTCCCAACAACAAGCAAGTGGAGAGGAGCCATGAAGGACCCAGCGGCGGAGAAAGGGGAACACGTGGGCCGAGCAGCAGTGAGGAGTCTATGGGGTCAGGCGCCGGAGCTTCTCCACTGATGGGTCTGGAGCCCCGGTCTGGCCCATTCCCAGGCGTAGTGCTGTAGGCACACCCTGTTATCCCCAGCATTGCACTCACTTTTTTTGGGGGGTGGGGTTTGGGTCACACCCAGTGATGCTCAGTAATCAGTCCTGGCAGGGTTCGGGGACCAGATGGGATGCTGGGGGTCAAACCCAGGTTGGCTGGCTGCACGCGAGTGAGGAAGGCAGCCCCCAACCCACCGCCCTCTCACTCGGGCCCAGGCTCACGTTTCTTACCTGCAGGAACGTCACCATCTCATTGGAACAAGCCTCCAGGTTAATCCTTCCGTACGGTCACATACTCCTCTGTCGGTTTATACCTTGCTAGATTCACTGTCATTAGGTCCTCAAAGCCTTTACCTATAAGAAAAGAGAAACACCACCCACGAGAGTTTACGTGGCATTTATGGCAAAGGCTTTCACCTTTCCCTAAGGAAATTTGATTTACAAAGGAAAATTGGGGGCCGGGAGAGTACAGGGGAGTAGGGTGTTTGCTTTGCATGTCACCGACTGGGGTTCGATCCCCCAGAGCCACATGGTCCCCAAGCACTGCCAGGAGTAATTCCTGAGTGCCGAAGTCAGGAGTAACCCCTGAGCATCATCAGGTGTGGCCCAAAACAAAACAAAACAAAAAAAAAAAAGAAAATTCAGGAGAGTAGGGAGGTAGTTCACTGAGTTAGAGCAGACGATTGTATAGAGGAGTCCCAGGCTTGGGGGCCGGAGCGATAGCCCAGCGGGTAGGGCATTTGCCTTGCACGCGGCTGGCCCATGCCAGCCCGGGTTCAATTCCCGGCATCCCATATGGTCCCACGAGCACCGCCAGGAGTAATTCCTGAGTGCAGAGCCAGGAGAATCCCCTGAGCATCGCTGGCTGTGACCCCCAAAAAAAGGAGTCCCAGGCTTGAGCCTAGCACTGCCCGGCCCCCAGGCACCACCAGGAATGACAGTACTGCTGGAGGTGGTTCCAAACAAAACATCAAAGAAAAAGAAAATCCAAGAAAGTCTCCGCTCCTGTTACTGTCATGGCTGACATGTCTGACTTTCTTTCTCCTCTTCTCAGTTCCTTCTCAGCCGAGCATTCTGACTCTGGCCAGGAAACCAACGTGTCAGCTAAAAAGAACCGTGCAGAAGTAAAAGCGCCCAGAAGACGGCTCGGTGGTAGCAAGAGCCTGTCCCTGTCCCGATTGGGGCCAGGAAATTGCGCAAGAGGCAGAGCTCATGCCTTGCGTGTGTGAGGCCTTGGTGGATCCCAGCAATGGCAGGACCCCAAGTACTGCCGTGTGGGGGACCCACAGTCCCAGAACACCACTGGCCTGGCAGCACTCACCACCGCGGCCCAGGCACCGAATCCTCAGGCCTGCACTGCTCTGCCAAGTATTGCCAATAGCAGCCTTGCTCTGTCCACCAATAGGGACCATAGGTTATGGCCCCTATTATACAAAAGTGCCCAACTTCCAAGCATGAAGCCAGGAGTTTGCTCCCTGGTGCCACCCACATGCACCAAGCGGAGTCCTGCCACCTTTGCCATCTGGGACCCCTGGCACAATCTCAGCAGCACAGCTGTGTGCAAGCACCGCTCCCCGCCCCCTGGCCGCCCCCAGCTGTCACCACAGCAACAAAGTGAAGGGAATGGGGAGGGGGAACTTGTGAAAGAAAGCACAGGGCCAAGTTCAGGTCCCAGCGAGACCCTAAGCACCAAAGGGGGTCTTGAATACTCTTCCCTGAGAAAGGGATCACCAGAGCTGGGTCGGTGGGTGACCAAGTGCCAGGGTGAGTGTGAGGCCTCTGTGAACGTGTGTTAGCAAGTGGCCAGCTCCTGGTCCACATTCCTGGGCATTACCTATCACGGTGAGTAGCTCATAACAGCCCCTCTCTGGCAGAAAGCTACTCATGACCTCCTGCTTCGAAAGGGACGCTATCGACTCTGAGCTTGCCTCATTGGTCTAAAGGAAAAGAAAAAGAGGTTAATGGGAGAAAACGGAGTGCTGGGGGAGGGGATGAGAGTGGGGGGTCCACGGGTAACTGGCACCTAAGCAAACACATACATTCTGACTCTGGGGCCCAAAGGCACAGCCTGTTTTAGTGGTGGGCATCAGCCGTGCGTGGTGGCGTCCCGTCCCGGTACCAGCGCTGGCCCTGCCTGGGTGCGAGGAGGGCCAGTTTAGTCAAATGTTGCTTTGCTTGTCCTGTCCCATAATTGGCTCATCTGCGGACAGGGGAAAGGATATCTGGAGGAAGGCTCATTTAGAAAAGAGAAGGGAGGTAGAGAAGTGTGTGTGTGTGGGTGGGGGGCTGTCTTTGAATTTCCTGCTACATTCTATATTTAAAGTCCTGAGCACCAACTAGACCGCTGAACCTTGCTAGAGGCAAAACGAGGTCAGTGCACGTCCATTTAGGCAACCTCGGAGCCCAGAGCAGGCCAGGAGAAAGAACTAAATGGACAGCGCACATGCTTTGCATGTGGGGGTCCAGGTGATCCGTGGGGGACCTGCTGATCCCCTGAGCACCACCAGACGCAGCCCTGAGGCACCACTAGGCAAAGTCCCCAAACATGAAAGAGCCAAAGCCAGTGGTTCCCTTTCCCTGACATTTCCAAGGGCGGCGAAAACCACACCATGACGGGCTGCAGGACAGAACAGAGCGAGCACTGTGTGGGCTCTGCTGCCCAGTGGCAGAAGTGACCTGCTCTCTCCTTTCTGCCCGCTCAGGATGCACAGAAGGCCGGGACCCAGCCTTGTTAGCTGTGGGGGTCCCACCTTTGAAGTGAGGTCGCCAAGGCAAGTGCCAGATCCGAGTCTCCCCTTCTTTGGGATCCTTTCTTTTGACGTGCATCTGTCTGGAATGGGAAGCTGAGGCAGGCGCCAGCTCAGACGCTGCAGCCATAGGCCTGATCTTCGACCGGAAGACATCTTGGGAAGGCGGGGAAGGCTCGGAGCTCAGTGCTCCTCAGGAGCGTCTGAGCTGGGAATATGCCAACAAGGCAACCTCACCTCCGGGACAGTGCCTGTCATTTCCGACATGGCTGGTCTCTAAAGCGCTGACAGTGCCACGGAGGAGAGAAACCAAGCGACGTTCTGCCCCTTGGCAGACGGTAACAGGCACTGCCTCCAGCGGAAGTGAGTCTCTTAGCGACCACCCCACATTCTAATCAGGTTTGATCTGCGGAGATTCCTCCATACGGCTGTTACTTTACTGTGGCTCACTCAGGCTAAGGGACGGCCGTCTGGACCCTGGACCTCCTACTCTCACTCCACTGTTACTGGGCTTCTGGAGTTCTCTGCAAGTGCTGCTACAGTGAATGGGGACACTGGCAGGTCTGAACGTGTCTCCCTTGATGCATAAGCAAGAATCCTTGGAGGCTCTCCCTACGAGGAACCGCGAGGTGCCCAGACCAAGTCCTATTCCTACCTCACATATACACAGACCTCACTGATCCAACCGCCCACCCCCATCTCCCTTCCCCAGGACTCGGTAAATTTGGGCTTAATTTAGGCAATCTCACAGTGGGCTTGCTCTGCGCTTCTCGGAGCTCTACAAAGTCAATCCTCTTTTCAGAGACGTCCTAGTCATACTGGTCTTCTCCCCCTTTTTTTTTTTTCTTTTTTGGGTCACACCCAGCGATGCTCAGGGGTTTCTCCTGGCTCTGCACTCAGGAATTACTCCTGACGGTGCTCGGGGACCATATGGGATGCCGGGATCGAACCCGGACCGGCACTGGCCAGCCACGTGCAAGGCAAACGCCCCTACCCGCTGGGCTATCGCTCCAGCCCCGCCCCAGTTTTCTCCTTTCTTCTGCCCATTTTCCATCGAGTCACTTTAATGCTGGGATTCCCCAAAGTGAGCCCGTGAGGCAGGGATCCCAATAGTTTGTGGCTGAGGAAAGTTTACACGGCCGTTGTTAAAACACAACAGGCACTCCGCGAGTGAGAAGCCACCTTTATATTCGTCCTGTGAGGGCTTTGAGAAGCTCGGCAGTAAGGGCACCTGTTCATTTGGTTAACCCTGGTCGTTCCCAAAGCAAGGAACCCAGATTCTCCGTCTAGGTAAACATCTGTTAGACCAGCTGTGAGACCAAGCGCCGCAGCGCCACTCAGGCTTCCTGCTGGAACGTCGCCGCCTCTGGGGCTCTTTCATCCTGGCAGTGAAGTGAGTCCCGCCTCCGGGGTTCCTGTGACCGTGCAGTGCCATCACTACACACAGTTCTGTGCTGCCTGGCATGTATCCAGGACCCAATAAATGCACATTAATATTCTTCTCCTCTTTTTTTTTTTTTTTTTTGCTTTTTTGGGTCACACCCGGCGATGCTCAGAGGTTACTCCCTTATCTGCACTCAGGAATTACTCCTGGCGGTGCTCGGGGGACCATATGGGATGCCGGGATCGAACCCAGGCCGGCACAGGCCGCCGCAAGGCAAACGCCCTACCCGCTGGGCTATCGCCCGGCCCCTATTCTTCTCCTCTTGCCACCTTCTTTTGGGTCACTGCTTGACAGCGAAGAGGGACGGAAGGCAACAGGGCCTCACGATCGGGAGGGACAGTGAGGGGCCGCTTTGATTCTGGTGCTGAGGCTTCTCCATCTTCCTAAGTGCCAGGCTCCTTTCAAGGCCTATGACTTCCTGGAATGATCTCTAAGCAGAATGATCTTAAGGCGCTGGGTTCGGGCTGGAAAGACAGTCCAGGGTAGTCAAGGCGCTGGCCTGGCAGGTGGCGGACCCCAGTTCAAATCCTTGGTCACATCTCCAGTCCCCCAAAACGCTGCTGGGAGTCTGTGCACAGTGCCAGGACTGGCCCGAGCACCGTGGGGCAAAGCCCCGCCCCGTACCAAATACTGGAGTCTACATGCTATGTGCCTCGCACAGGTGAGAGAAAGACACAATCAAGCAGCAAAATGAAGTGGCAATTTGAGAGAAATGAGGACCGTGTTTAGAATTTATATGCGGTGTACTAAGTTCATCCTAAGAGTCCTTTATTATTATTAAATTTTTTTGTTTTGCTTTTTTGGGTCACACCCAGCGATGCTCAGGGGCTGCTCCTGGCTCCTCGCTCAGGAATTACTCCTGGTGGTACCCGGGAACCATATCAGATACCGGGGATCGAACCCAGGTCGGCCGCATGTCCTACCTCGCTGTGCTATCGCCTCCAGCCTCCCACAAGGGTCCTTTCTTAACCCTGCACACGCCTTCCCTCCTCAGTAACATCAGGGCCCCAGTTAACCCAGGAGGCTGCTCTTGGACCTAACCTGCCATCTCAGGCCAGAGAGGATGCACCTGATATGGCCCCTGCCTACTTCCACCGCTGCAGGGCAAGCGCCAGCCCCGCTGTACTGTTGTTCCGGCCCCTGCCATACACTTAAAAGACTGTATTTAAGCCAAGTTTGACGGATGCAGTGGTCTGCCATGACCTTGTCATTCTCACAAAGAGAGGAGCAGGATATGGGTCTCCATATAATGAAACACATGGGAAACACCAGCCTTCGTGCAGCACCCCCCCATAAGGGGGCGACACCTGGTGGAACGGGCTGTGGGCACGACGTGACTGAACTCAGTCTCACACCTTGGAGGCACGAGCTTCCTCAGACCTGCGTCAGCCAAATGCACGGCAAGCCCTGTACCTGCTGCATGTCCCTTAGCCCTCTACCACCTCCCTCAGCTACAGGAAACTACTCAAAAGCGTTAGCTCTCTTCTTTTCAGGGGGTGGAGAGGGAGTTGGGGCCACGCCCAGTGGTAGTGAAGTTCAGAGATTATTTCTGGCTCAGTGCTGAGGGATCGCTCCTGGCGGGGCTTGGGAGATGGAAAAGTGAACCCACGTTGGCTGCATGCAAGGCAAACACCCTACCCGCTGCACTATCGCTCCAGCCCTAAAAAAGCGTTCATTCTAAAAAATTAAAATACTTGTTTTTGGAGGTCGTGGGGCTACTTCCGCACGATGCTCAGGGGGTCACGTGGGTGGCAGGGACCACGGCTGGGTGTCCTGCATGCCAAGCCTGCACTCGGCCTGCTGACCACCTCTCTAACCTCCGCGAGAAAATTCCTTTCACGCGGCCAGGAATTACAGGAGTTCCCGGAACTGCTGAAATGAGCTAGTCCTGTGCTTGCTGTCCACCGCCCCTGGCTCACAGGGGGCCGTTGTAAAATGGAGGCTTTTCCATCCTATGAATATTCTAAGAGAACAGTGTAAGTCGGAGCTCAGGGAGAAACCCATCTTTACTCAAAAACACCAACCAGGAACCCACAGCAATGTTCTGAAGGAAATAATCTGGACGTTGGCCCGAGAAAGGCAGAAAAGCTCATTATATTGTTTCAGATCTAGAGAGGGTCAAAATTCAGATGAATTTTGATGAACTAGTCCATACTCTATAAACACAGCACAGCAGTTTTATGAGTGTAACACACAATCATGAATTACCTAGAGAGGGGGAGAAAAAAAAAAGAAGAAATCCGACAAACTAATACCATTAAAGGCTTTTCCTAGTCGCCCACTTCGAAAAAGCATTTCATACATCTTGAAGCATTTGAAAGATCAAGTACCGATATCTAGACATTATCATCAAATGATAAAATTGCTTAGAGTTAAAAAAATAAACCCATAGGCTAAAGCACGCAGAGACAATAATTATGAGGTGCCAATGGATGCATTCCACTTCCCACAGGTTTCACACAAGGTCTCTTTTGATTTAAGATCAACAGTGAAAGCCTAAGAATTATACATAAGGGCATCCTAATTTTAGAAGAAAAAAAAAAACCAAGCTGAGTCTGTGAGGAATGCCTGCGGTCTCCTGGCTGGGAACTGTTTGGCGCTGACAGAACGGACTCCAGAAAGAGACCGAAGGAGCGAAGCCGAAGCTCTGCAAGAAGGCAATTCCGACTGAACTGCAGCAGCACCGCCCTCAGGAGCCTGCACCGGACAGATGTGAGGTCTGTGGAGAACAGGGCTCTGCTGCTCTGTAGTTGTAAGAGTCTCATCAGAGCAGCAGGGCACGCCGTGCACATCTGGAACTAATTACTTTGGTAAAATAAATGAGAAGCGTAGGAAGTAGGACAAAAATGCTTGCAACTTTGGCCAATTAAAAAAAAAACACGGGGCTGGAGTGATAGCACAGCGGGTAGGGTGTTTGCCTTACACGTGGCTGACCAGGGTTCGATCCCCAGCATCCCATATGGTCCCCAAGCACCGCCAGGACTAATTCCTGAGGGAAGAGCCAGGAGTAACCCCTGAGCATTGCCGGGTCTGACCCAAAAAAGCAAAAAATAGATAAATAAATAAATTAAAAAAAAAAACACTTTCTTACTCTGTACTTTAAATCTGGGATTTCTGAGGCAGAAGATGTGAGGCTCCACCTTAGGACAGACAGGAGATCTGTATTATTTACACAGATACCTACATTAGATCTATATTGGCCTTTTTAGGTCACATCCGACAATACTAAGGGGTTACTCCTGGCTCTACCCTCGGAGAACCATATGGGATGCTGGAGATTGAACTCAGGTGGGCCGCATGCCACGCAAATGCCCACCTGCTGGGCTATCGCTCCCGGCCCTCTACATCATTTTTGTAATCAGAAGTCTAGTTCATAGACGAAGGATGGAAATTGCAGTCCGGCTAGTTGTGAAAAAGATGAGCCTAGGGCACGGAGTGATAGTCCAACGGTAGGGCATTTGCCTTGCATGCAGGAGACCCGGTTCGAGCCCCAGCATGCTACATGTCCCCCGAGCACTGCCAGGAGTAATTCCTGAGTGCAGCGCCAGGAGTAACCCCTGAGCTTTGTTGGTGTAACCCAAGATTAGAAAAAAAAAGCGAAAAGAGGCAATTTAGACGACCAAATGTTCCTTTAGAAGGGGGCTGGGATGGAGGGCAACTGGGAGGGTTGGAAGGAAGGAAGGGAAAGCACCCGACATTCTCCCCCAGCTACACATCAAAAGCTTTCCAGGGTGAAACCTGAGTCTCCACAAGAACAAGAACTACACTACAAATAAAGCTCAGTGACAGAGGAGCAGAAGCAAAATGACAGGCCAGCAAAAACCCACAAGCTCCCACAAGACGTTACCTCCATGCAACAGCCACAGCGCGAGAGCCTAGAGAGGCACTTACTTTTCTCCGAGTGTCACCCGGAGGCTGCTCTGGGGTAGAGAAATGGGTTGTTGGCATTTGGGTTTTGAGCAGAAGACACACCCACATTCAGAACAGCAATTACCGCACTCAGGACCATGCTTATTAATAGAAACCACTTAAGAGTTATTTCAGCAAAAGAACCTCCAGCAGTGCTACATAGAAGCGTGCGCACGCCGCAAACATGTGCAAACACACACACACACACGCACACACACACAGATTCCCCCATAAAAAGAACAGGAATCTATGATTTGGCCAGGAAATCATTCTATTCTGTGGGCAATCCTTACTGAGTAAAGCTGATTGCTAGCTTTCCAAGCACACATTCATTTCTCATTTGTATATGTTAGGTGGTGGGAACCACTGGTTTCAGAATTGCACACTGTAAACAAATACGAATTATCAACTCATGAAAACAGCTGCTCTCAGGGTCAGAGCACATGCTTTGCATGTGGGAAGCTTGTGCTTGATCCCCAGCCCTCAAGTTCCCCCCAAAACACCGCAGTGAATGACCCCTGAGCACAGAGCCCTCAGTACTGCTGGGGGGCCCTCTCAACAACCCCCTTCATAAAGTCTGACTACAGAGCCGAAGAGATGGCGCCGGGGAGGATACTCCGCCTGCATCGCAGTCTAACCAGGTTTAATCCCCAGTATCCCGGTGGGCCCCCAGCACAGCCAGGAATAATTTTTTTTTTTTTTTTTGCTTTTTTGGATCACACCCGGCAATGCCTCAGGGGTTACTCCTGGCTCTGCACTCAGGAATTACTCCTGGCAGTGCTCGGGGGACCATATGGGATGCCGGGATCGAACCCAAGCCGGCACAGGCCGGCTGCATGCAAGGCAAACGCCTTACCCACTGGGCTATCTCTCCGGCCCCAAGGAATAATTTTTGAATGCAGAGCCAGGAGTAACCTGAGCATTGCCGGGTGTTATCCCACCCCACCCCCCAAAAAATGTAAAGTCTGACTATTTCCAGGGAATGCAAGGATTAAAATCATTTTTTGAAAAAAAAATCATTTTTTGGTTTTGCTGATTGTTTTGAGGGTCACACCAGTTGTGCTCAGAGCTGACTCCTTGCCTCCTTGCTCTGTGCTCACGACTTTTTTTTTTTTGGGTCAAACCGTCGCGTTTGGAACGGTTGAGGCTCTTCATATTCCTGAATCAACCAGATGCCATTGGGCTACATTGGCACGTGATAGGGTCCAATGGAAATGTTACTGGCGCCCGCTCGAGCAAATCATGAATAAAGGGATTCAAGTGATCAAGTGCTTTTTGGGTCACACCCTGAAATGCTAGGGAATTACTCCTGGCTCTGCACTCAGGAATCATACCTAATAATTCAGCGGACCTATGGGATGCTGGGGATCATACCTGGGTTGGTTGCATGCAAGACAAACACCCTACCCACTGTGCTATTGCTCCGGCCCCCTCCAGATAGTTTTTTTCAAAATTGAATAAAAAAAAGTTGCTTCAAAAGACATGAGGAGAGGAAAAGAGAGGGAAGCACATGTTCAAGAGAGAACACAGGCTTCTCCAGAGTGGAAAAAGTGAGCAGAAATAGACAAGCAAACAACGTGCGTGTTCAAAGGAGAACACAGGCTTGAAGAGCAAGTTTTTTTTTTTTTTTTTTTTTTGGTTTTTGGGTCACACCCGCGATGCTGAGGGGTTTCTCCTGGCTCTGCACTCAGGAATGACTCCTGGCGGTGCTCGGGGGACCATATGGGATGCCGGGATCGAACCCAGGCCGGGCATGGGCTGGCCGCGTGCAAGGCAAACGCCCCTACCCGCTGGGCTATCACCCCGCCCCAAGTTATTATTTTTTTTTAAAGAGTTTTTTGCCTTAACATAAGAATCCAGTTCCCAAAGATTTGATTTTTTTTTTTTTTTCTTTTTTTGGGTCACACCGGCGATGCTCAGGGGTTACTCCTGGCTCTCTGTTCAGTAATACTCCTGGTGGTCCTTGGGAAACCATATGGGATGCGGGGGGATTGAACCTGGGTAGGCCGGTGCAAGGCAAACGCCCTACCCTACCCGCTGTGCTATCGCTCCGGCCCCCAAAGATTCTATTTGTATTTAGTAAAGGAGAATGCCTGGGTCTGTTAATCCTCAGAGCTTCAACATGCCTGATTTCTAAAATCAACAGATTTTACAACACGACCTGAGTTTTGTCTTGGCAGACTTCTTTCCTAGTTCTCGGAAGAAGAGATGAGTAACTTATTTTGATTCTAAAGCCAGAACTTTTTTTTTTTTTTTTTTTTTTTGCTTTTTTGGGTCACACCCGCAATGCTCAGGGGTTTCTTTCTCCTGGCTCTGCGGAATCTCCTGGCAGTGCTCGGGGACCATATGGGATGTCGGGATCGAACCCAGGCTGGCACAGACCGGCCGTGTGCAAGGCAAATGCCCTACCAGCTGGGCTACCACTCCGGCCTTAAAGCCAGAACTTTCATGTAACTGCTGCCTGATTACAATTTGATTTTTTAATTTCAAGGCTTTTTTTTTTTTTTTTTTTTTTTTTTGCTTTTGGGCCACACCTAGTGGTGCTCAGGGTGGTGCAACTGGTCTGTGCTCAGGGATCACTCCTGGCAGGGCTCAGCAGACCACAGTGGTGTAGGGAATTGAACCCGGGTCGGCCGTGTATGCCAAGCACCCTTTCTGCTTTACTATCTCTCTTTCCCTTTCAAGGTATTCAAATGGCTATTTTTTCTCCCTTTTAATAATATGCTTTTTGGGGAATTGGAGACAGTATAGTGGGTAAGACGCATGTATGCCTTGCACGGCCAATCTGGGTTCAATCTCTGGCATTGCCAAGAGTGAACCCTGAGCAAAGAGCCAGGAGTAAGCCCTGGACACTGCTGGGGTGTGGCCCAAACCACCCACTCCCAAATTATGCATTGCAACTTCATAGATATTTTGAACAAAATACATGCGCTTTCAGTAAATACTGACTTATTGGGGATGGAAAAATAGTCTAGCAGCTAAGGGCTTGCCCGGCATGTGGCTGACCTGGGTTTCACCCCCACATCCCTATGGTCCCCAAGGCCCACCAGGAGTGGTCCCTGAGCAATACCAGGTGTGGCCCAGAACCGAATAACCTTAGAAAATAATAAACAAAATACTGACCTACTAACAATCAAGACAGAGCAGGGGCAACTTCTAACTAGCCCACAAAATATTTTGGGTAACATGGATTTAAAAAGGAGCTTTAACAAATATAAATGCTTAGTTTACACTTGCCCTTAAAACTGACAATTTCTATAAACTAACAGTATATTACTATAAACTAACAAGATATTGCTAATAGTAATATAACAGTAGTGATATATTTATCCTAAAGTGATAGCTAAAATGCTGTAATGCACTTACCTCCAAATAGTTCCAAATCTCTTAAGCCCTCAACAATGAATTTTTCCGAGACCCACCGCTAAAGAGGAAAAACCCCAAAGAGAATTAGTATTTCTTCCAAGCCACAGCAAATTAGCTATCAGCCGTTAGAAACACAAACAAAAAACACAACTCGAAAACACAATCATGCAATACAGTCAAGATACATTTCAGTGGAAAATTTCAGAAAAGAATCTTAGGTTTAAACCAACTGTTTAATTCTTTTCTGTTTCTCTTAGCCCAATTAATGATTCTTAAATCTTACAGATGAAAAACATACAACACTGGTCCTAATAACGAAAAAAACATTTTTGTCCTTCCAGTGTATAAAACTATATGACAGCCTCATTGCAGATGGCTTAGGTCACTAAGGCCAACTTGAAAATTATTACTGGACTTCACCACGCAGAAAGCAGGTATGAAGCAGCGGTCAGGCCTCTATTAGCTTGTAAATTTCATCCACGAGGGTCTTTTTGTTTGTCTTGTGGGCTACACCCAGAAGTGCTGAAGAATCACTCCCAGCAGTGCTTGGGGAGCACATGGGATGCTGGAGACTGAGTCAGGGTTGGCCACAAGCAAGGCAAGTGCCCTAACAGCTGTACTCTCTCCCGCAGGGTTTCTAAAGACATCATCAATTACATTTTTAACCATGTTAACAAGGCCCAGAGCAGCGTGATTAACCAATCTGTAGTTGTTCCTCGACTATTTCAGGTTTTTCCTGTTTGCACATTTTATTTTTGCAGCACTTAGGGTTGAACCCAGGGTCTCACACGTGTGAGGAAATGTACTTTGCCACAGAGTTGCATCTGGTCACCACTGGCCTGTTTCAAATGGGTATCTGGTGTCCAGCATCCGAGCAGTGGTCTGGTTTCACCTGAATCGGGTTAAGGCTGAAGAAGAAAGGCAGCTCATATTTAAAAGCAACGGATCCAAGATCACATTATACTTAAAGGATAGTGTTAAATTTTGGCTTGGGTGGCATTTTTTTCCACTGGGTGCAGTTCAGACAGAGGAGAGATTCCATGTCCGTTTTAATTAACAGCGGGCGTACTGTTCCCAATATCATATGGATCTACATACATAAACATAAAAAAGGAGTTTTTCCCTGAACATTACTAATGTTCAGAAGTAACTGCATAACTTGTGAATTGAAATCTATATCACTCTCTGCCCCCTTATCAATTTTTCTACGGTAGAAAAAATAACACCTAAATTAAAAACAAATGTAATTTGTATTTAGAAAGTGGTATAGCCAGAGTATCTCAAAGTACTTATACTTTTGTTACAAAATTTACACATAACTAGTGCATTTACAAATTAAGCACTTGCCACTAAATAAGATACTTTTTTTTTTTTTTTGCTTTTTTGGGTCACACCCAGCGATGCTCAGGGGCTACTCCTGGCTCTGCACTCAGGAATTACTCCTGGTGGTGCTCGGGGCCATATGGGATGTCGGGATCGAACCCAGGCCGGCACAGGCCGGCCGCGGCAAGGCAAACGCCCTACCCACTGGGCTATCGCTCCGCCCCGATCCTTTTCTATGAAGTCAGGGAAGCCTACAAAATAGCTAAATTCAATGTTTTGTGATTTTTTAATTTTGGGCACACACAGTGTGCTCACAGGATCGCAGGTGGTGCAGGGACTAACCCGCTCTGCCCATCCAAGGCGACTGGCAACCCCTGTACTAACCGGCTCTGCCCATCCAAGGCGACTGGCAACCCCTGTACTAACCGCTCTGCCCATCCAAGGCGACTGGCAACCCCTGTACTAACCGGCTCTGCCCATCCAAGGCGACTGGCAACCCCTGTACTAACCGGCTCTGCCCATCCAAGGCGACTGGCAACCCCTGTACTAACCCGCTCTGCCCATCCAAGGCGACTGGCAACCCCTGTACTAACCCGCTCTGCCCATCCAAGGCGACTGGCAACCCCTGTACTAACCGGCTCTGCCCATCCAAGGCGACTGGCAACCCCTGTACTAACCGGCTCTGCCCATCCAAGGCGACTGGCAACCCTTGTACTAACCGCTCTGCCCATCCAAGGCGACTGGCAACCCCTGTACTAACCGGCTCTGCCCATCCAAGGCGACTGGCAACCCCTGTACTATCCCTTTGACCCTTATTGAGGTCATTTAACTGGTGAAGTTTTCACATGTAAAACTTCGTAGGGGGTCAGAACGACAGTACAGTGGGGAGGGTGTTTGCCTTGCCTGGAGCTGACCCGGGTTCAATCCCCAGCATCCCACATGGTCCCCAGAGTACCACCAGGAGTAACTGCCTAAGTGCAGAGCCAGGAGTAACCCCTGAGTACCACTGGGTGTGGCACAAAACAAAAAACAAATGAATATTTTTAAATTAATTGATTAATTAGAAAGTCCTCACTTAAAACCCAAGATTAGGGGCTGACTGGTAGTACAGCATGTAGGGGTTGCCTTGCACACAATCAACCCAAGTTCAATCCCCAGCATCCCAGATGGTCTCTGAACCCACTAGGAGTGATCCCTGAGTGCAGAACCAGGAGAAAGCCCTGAGCATCATCTGGTGTGGCCCTTAACCTCCCCAAAAAAAAAAAAAAAAAAAAAAAAAAAAATCCCTATGATTATTCTTAGGGAAAAGTGTTGTAATTTCAATCTGATCCTGATTTTTCAAACACACAAACTTACTGAAGTGAAGAATGATGGAAATGGGAATATCATGAACACTTACATCGTTCCACAAAAATGATTCATGGGCTGCTCCCGTGTTCTGTGGCTGAGACTCTCCCTTCACTGTCGACCCAGCGCTGGGTTTCTGAGTCTCTGGCAGCCTGTCTACAAGCTCTTAGTAGAGACGTCCCCTCCCCACTGCCACTGGCTTTTACTGTGCTTGACTTTGTTTATTAGGAGCAGAGGTTGAAATCAATCCCTGCATTTCCTATGTCCCTTACTGCTTTACTGCCTTATGATTTTTCGCATTACATGAGGAGGCTTAGAATATCTGCCCAAACAAATTGCTTTAAGGAAAATAAAAATAATAATTAAAAAAAACAAACAGGAAAGTCAGAAAAATAGAAACACTCACCCCTAATTGGCTCTGGTTTACTTACAAGAAAAGACATGAGTTCCTAATGTGTAGACCTACTTCAATTTCAAAAACTCAAACCTAAAATGAAGACAGAAAGAGACTTCATTAGTCAGATCTCTTTCAATAGGAAAACCTTTTATCAACACTTACCACGAACCTACCACCAAAGCATGGTACTGGATCTACAGATGGCGAGATTCTAAAGAGTTGTTCAGAGAAACGCCTGACAACAGATCTGGATGGACTTTGATCAAGTACATTCTGAAAAATTAGTCTCAATATAGCAGAAAAAGAGAAGATTCTGAGCAATATTGCTTCCTTTTTTCTTTTTAATATAGTATTTTTTTTTTTTTTTGGGTCACACCGGCGATGTTCAGGGGTTACTCCTGGCTCTGCACTCAGGAATTACTCCCTGTTGGTGCTCGGGGAACCATATGGGATGCTGGGGATCGAACCCGGGCCGGCCCAGGCTGGCCGCATGCAAGGCAAACACCCTACCCGCTGGACTATCGCCTCCGGCCCCCTAATATAGTATTTTTTAAACTTTTTTTGGGGTCACACCTGGCAATGCTCAGGGGTTACCCCAGGCTCTGCACTCAGGACTTACTCCTGGGAATGCTCAGGGGAACATATGGGATGTCAGGGATCAAACCTGGGTGGGCTGCATGCAAAGCAAATGCCCTACCCACTGTACTATGGCTCTGGCCCTAGTATTTATTTTTATTTTGTTTTTGGGGTCACAATCAGCAGTGCTTAGAACTCCTGGCAGGCTCAGACGACCATATGGGGTAACAGGATCCAACCCAGGTGCGCGGCATGCAAGGCCAGGGTCCTACCTGCTGTATGACCTCTCTGGTCACAGTAGTACTCATTCTTAGGTTTGGGGCCATACCGTGTAGTATTTGATATGCAAAATACCAGTAACAATTATAGACCTCATTTCCATGACCTGATGGAATGGTTTGAGGCTCTTTATGTTCCTGGAGCAAGCAGGTGCCCTTGGGCTCTACTTGCATGAGACAGGTCATATGGAGATGTTACTGGTGCCCGCTAGAGCAAATCGATGATGAACGGGAAGACAGTGAGACAGTGATACCCTAAACCCGGTGTTGGTGCTCAGGGCTTACCTCTGGCGCTGTGCTCAGGAATCATTCCTGGCATAGATCAGGGGACCATACAGGGTGCTCCGATTGAACCAGGTCTGGCAGTGTGCGAGGCAAGTGCCCTACCTGCTGTACTATCTCTCTGGCCCGCAATTAATTACTGATTCTTTTAGAGGTTCAGTACTGCTGCTGCTGCTATTTTTTTTCTTTTTTGGGCCACATTCGTAATGCTTAGGGGTTACTCCTGGCTCTGCACTCAGGAATTACTCCTGGTGGTGCTTGGGGGACCGTAAGGGATCAAACCCAGGTCAGCTATGTGTCATGTTACTGTACCATCACTCGGGCCCCCAACTGTTCAGTGTTATTGTCTTTGCCTTTTCTTTGGCCTTCCAAGCTATGCCTGGAGCCCTGGGGTCAATGTGGTGGTGCCGGGGCTTGGAAGCAGGGCACACTGGCTGAGAAGTGAACTCAGGGCTTCACGAAGGAAATGCAGTACTCTACTCTAGCTGAGAATTGAACTCAGGGCTTCACTGAAGGAAATGCAGTACTCTACTCTAGCTGAGAATTGAACTCAGGGCTTCACGAAGAAAATGCAGTACTCTACTCTGGGCTAAATCCCTGCCTCCCAACTCCCACCCCTCCATTCTTACATAATCTTTCCATAGCTCTGCATCTATCACCTTCTACCATGGAGGCTGATGACAGGCCACACCCTCCGGTACTGTATTTTTCCTGCCTTCCTTCTCCAAAGCAAAGGCAGTTTTGGGTCAGCACAATGGTTCGCATTTACATTATACTTTACCTATGCAAAGGCGGCTGACAGCCACCACCAAGACTTCTTACTGGTAGGTGCCTTCCCCACCCCACCCCCACAGTGGAACTGCTACTTTCCGTGACATGTTTTGGTTTGCTTTTTGGGTCACACTCAGCAATGTTCAGGGGTTACTCCTGGCTCTGCACTCAGGAATTACTCCTGGGGGGGCTGAGGGGACCATATGGGATGCCGGGGATTAAACCCGGTTGGCCCTCATGCAAGGCAAACGCCTCCCTGCTGTGCTATTGCTCGGCTCCTTCCATTAGTTGTTGGTTGCCAATGTAGCTACAATTAACTTTCTCCAAATACTTCAACAGCTCTATTTTTCTTATCAATCTATTTTTCCATACCTTCACACTTGCCTTATTCCAAATATCCCCTAGGAACCATCTTTCCCAGTCCCACATCACGCCTGGCTACCACTAAACTAGTCACTTTTGGGCCTGAGCGATAGCACAGTTGGGGGAGGGCGTTTGCTTTGCACATGGTCAACCCGGGTTCGATCCCTGGCATCCTATATGGTCCCCTGAGCAGTGCCAGGAGTAATTCCTGAGCGAAGAGTCAGGAGTAACCCCTTGAGCATTACCAGGTGTGACCCAAAAAGCAAAAAAAAAAAAAAAAAAAAAAACTAGTCACTTTCCGGTTCAGCTGCACTCAGCCTTTCTGGCCTGCAGATTTGGATTTGTTTTTGGTTTCTGGACCACACCTGGCGATGCTCAGGGGTTACTCCTAACTCTGTGCTCAGGAATTAGTCCTGGCAGTGCTTGAGGGACTATATGGATGTCAGGGATAAACCCGGTTGGCTCCATGCAAGGTAACCTTATCTACTGTATTTCTCTCTTGGCCCTGAGATTTGAATTTTATAATTTGATTTTTTTTTAGGGCAATGCCAGGCATTATTCAGAGGCAATTCCTGGCTCATGTTCCAGAGTGATTCCTAGCTGTGCTGAAGGAACCATATGCAGCATCAGGGATCAAACCAGGTTCAGCAGGATGCAAGGCAAATGCCTTAACTCTTGTGCTATCTCTCGGGGCCCCCATTTGATTTTGAAAGCACAAGGCTAATATCACCCGATTTACAGATTATTAACACCATAGGAATCTAATCAATATTTTATTTTTTTGTTCCATTCTTGGGCCACAGCTGGCAGTGCTTAAGGTCTTCTGACTCAGGTGTGTGTGTGTGTGGGGTCACATATGGCTCTGCTTGGGGATCATGCAGTGCCACGGAATGAACTTGGGGGCCTCCTGCCTGCAAAGCATGCGCTCAACCTATTAACTCTCTCTCCAGCCCTATTAGTATACATTAATCTAATGATAAACAAATGCAGCAATGGGAAAAACAGATGGAGAAATAGTCATGTGGGCGGAGTAACAGCACAGCAGGGAGGGCATTTGCCTTGCATGTGGCTGACCCAGGATCAGCTCCCTGGCATCCCATAGGATCCCCCAAGCACTGCCAGGAGTAATTCCTGAGTGCAGAGTCAGGAGTAATCCCTGAGCAACACCAGGTGTGACCCAGAAAGCCAAAAAAATAAATAAACAAACAAATATATAAATGAATGAATGAATAAATAAATGACTGAAGGAAACAGCTGATCAGGATGGGGGGCAGGGGGAGAGGGCTCAGTGGCTGAAATCCTTGCCAGAGTGAGGCCATGACTGATCCTCAGAACTGCCCACTTTGCTATCCAGGTCCCGTACAACACAGGGTGCAATCTCCGGAGTAGTCAGGGAGGTGTGAAAACTGCCTCTAAGTGCGCAACCCCAGTAAGCACCAGGAAAGCGCTGCAGGCCAGAGCCACAGCGCAGCGGAGCGATAGCACAGCGGGAGGGCATTTGCCTTTGCACACTGCCAACTTGGCCAACTTGGGGTCGATCCCGGCATCCCATATGGTTCCCTAGCACCGCCAGAAATAATTCCTGAGTATAGCGCTAGGGGTAACCTCTGAGCGATGCCAGGTGTGATCCAAAGAGCAAAAATAAACAAGTAACAGTATACTTCAATGAAAGTTGCGTGAACATTGAGAGAGTAACAGTCTTACCCTCTCAATACAGCTTACGGTGGACATTATTTGGGGACCGTGGATGGCTGCAAGCAATTGAAAACCGTGACGAAAAGTGCAGGGGGATTAAGAAAATGCGGGGGATTACTGCATTATCACCCTCCAGTTCACAGAGCAGGAGATAGGGCCCAAAGTTGCAGCAATGAATAACAAAAGGCTGAGTGTGCTCTAGAGACCCTGGTGATAAGAAAGGCCAGGAAGACTGATCTCTCAGGTGCAGAGGCAGAACCAAGCTGAGCCGGCAGCGGCGGCTTGGACCATGCTGGCCCGAGTGTCCAAGGTGACGGATGGGTGGACAGGCCCCTCGATACCATTTCTCCCTGCTTTTGTCACTGGTTTTCTAAACGTTTTCCAGTCCTACACTGTAAGGGCGCACCAACGCCTCTAAGAGACCTGCTTACGGGCACAGGGGGACAACAACCCTGAGCCCCATCACACTCAAGCCCAGACAAGGCGATCACACGGGTGGGGTTTGTTTTTTCCAGGAACACCGTGCTCTCGGGGCAAGAAGGGCTCGGTCCAGGAAGCGCTGTCAGATGCAAAGTAGCTTTACCCGGGGCGAGGGGCAGCACGGAGCGGAGAGGGCCGGTGAGAGGCTTCTCCTCCGCGGGGGCGTCGGGGGGTCTCCGAGCGGACGTCGGGCGAGAGACGTGAGCCCCGTTTCCCACTTCATCCACCCACACGGCTGGCCCGCGCGCACGTCCCAACCCGGCACCGCGTCTCCACGCCCGGCTCCGCAGCCCTGCAGGGTCGGGGATGGGGTGCGGGGTGGGGGGAAGCCGGGGTCGAGTGTTGGCACCCGCTCTGCTGGACGGTCACAGCGCACAGGCTCCGGGGCCCGCCTGCAGGTCGGGGCGGCAGGTGCTCGCCCCGCGCGCCCGGCAACTCCTGGCCTGCGTCCCCCCGGCCCGGCCCACGCCGGTTCGGCCACCAGGCTGCAGCCCCTCGTTGCGAGAACGGGGGTGGAAAAGGGGGCCTGAGCGAAGGGGGGAGCGAGGGGCCGGGGCGGCCGCCCGATGAAGGCCCGCCCTCGAGGAGATGGAATCGGCGTCTGGGCGAAGAGGGGTCTGATCCCTGCGGCGCACCAGGCGGCCCCGCCAGCCCGGTACCTGGTCCTGAAGTTAGCAAGCAGTACCGATCCCGTCTCAGCTCCGCCTCCTCAGTTTATGGCCGCGCCACCACCAGGCCGGTTGCGAGGGAGAGACGCAACGTGCCATGCGCAG